>JAQPPZ010009770.1:0-29475 GCA_028583015.1 Wollemia nobilis | reverse complement strand
CAAGATTGACCTTCAAAGTGGATATCATCAGATACAAATTCAAGTAGGAGATGAGTGGAAGATAGATTTTAAAACCAAGGATGGCCTATTCGAGTGGATGGTGATGTTGTTCGGATTGTCCAATGCTCCAGCTACCTTCATGTGAACCATGAATCGAGTATTTAGACCATGTATTGGAAAATTTGTTATAGTCTATTTTGATGATATTCTAATTTTTAGTAGAACTATGGGAGAGCATGTAGAGCATTTGAGAGTGGTGCTTGACACACTTAAATTTGAAAGGTTGTTCATCAAATATAGATTGGTATTCTTGGGTAATATTGTCTCAGTTGATGGATTGAGCATGGATCCAAAAAAAGTTAAGGCAATTCTTGAATGGCCTACCCCTAAAAATATCACGGAGGTGAAGAGATTCCATGGGTTGGTAAACTTTTACAAAATATTCATCAAAAATTTTAATGGGATAAGTTCACCCTTGACAGATTGCATAAGAGGGAAGATATTTACTTAGACAAAGGCAACGGACATGAGTTTTGAACAACTCAAAATAAAGGTAATAGAAGCTCCAATTCTGGATGTACCAGATTTTGATAACCTTTTTATAGTTGAGTGTGATGCTTCAGGAGTAGTTATCGAAGGAGTGTTGAGTCAAGAAGGTAAACTTGTAGTTTTTTTTTAGTGAGAAATTGAATGATGCAAAAAAGAAATATATCACATATGATAAAGAATTATATGTTGTTGTACAAGCATTAAGATATTGGAGACATTATATTTTACATAGGGAATTTATTTTGTTAACTAACAATCAAGATTTGAAGTATATAAATTCCCAAGCTAGGTTGTCCCACAAACATGCCAAATGGGCTTCATTATTCTAGACCTATACTTTTGTGGTACAACATAGAAGTGGAAAAACCAATGTGGTGGTTGATGCACTAAGTAGGAGGCATCATTTGCTGATTGTAATGAGCAATAGGTTGGAGGGCTTTGAAGAAATGAAGAGTGAATATGCAAATGATTCACACTTTGATAAGATTTATGCAACTCTCAGTAAATATGACCATATAGGTATGCACTCCTTTGAAGATTATTTGTTGGTTTATGGATTATTGTTTAAGGGGACTCAACTTTGCATACCCCTTGGATATAGGAGAGAAAATTTAGTGAGAGAATTGCACTCTAGTGTATTGAATGGACATTTTGGAAGGAACAAGACCTTTGGGTTGGCGAATAAAAAAATATTTTGGCCTAGTATGAGATGATATGTGCATAGGTTTATTACTGCTTGTAGGGTGTGTCAAATTGCAAAAGGGGTACAAAAAAATATAGGTCTATTTATGCCACTACCTGTGCCCAAAGAACCGTGGACTGATATTTCCATGGACTTTGTGTTGGGCCTACCTAGAACTCAAAGGAGCAATGATTCAATGTTTGTTGTGGTAGATCGCTTCTCAAAAATGACACACTTTATACCTTGTAAGAAGATCAATTATGCTAGCCAAGTAGCCCATTTTTTTTTTAGAGATATAGTGTGGTTACATGGTATTTCAAAAACCATAACCAGTGACAAAGATACCGAAATTTTAATCCACTTTTGGAGGTCATTATGGAAGAAGTTAGACAATAATCTGCATTATAGTTTGGCATACCACCCCCAAAAATATGTCCAAACCGAGGTGGTGAATAGGAGTTTGGGAAATATCTTGAGGTTATTAGTCGGTGGCCATCCTAAAAAGTGGGATTTAGTGATATCTCAAGCCAAATTTGCTTATAATTCTAGTATTTATAGGTCTACAGGTAAGTCACCTTTTCCAATTGTCTATGGTTTAAATCCTAAGGGATTTGTGGACTTAATTGATCTTCCAATAAACCCATATGTCAGTCAAGATGCTACAAATTTTGTGGAGAATATTCAAGAGATATAAGAATAGGTTAGGCACAAATTGCAGGAAATGAATGAATAATATAAGAAATAAGCAGATTTACATAAAAGGGAGAGAATTTTCTAGGAAGGGGAAATGGTCATGGTGCATTTACGTAAGGAGAGGTACCCCTAAGGGACCTATCACAAATTAAGACCAAAGAAATTTGGACCTTACCGAATTTTAAAAAGTATTAATGAAAATGCTTATGTGATAGACCTCTTAGAAGAATTTGAAATTAGTCTTATTTTTAATGTGGTTAACCTGTATCCCCACTCCATAGAGATAAATGATGAACTAAGGGAGGTTGAACAACTTGAAGGAGAATATAATAACTCAATCCAACACCTATCGAAGAAGAAAAGAGGATAAATTGAACAAGTGTTGGATACCAAATTGGTGTCTACACGATCCATGTCATACAAGTTGTATTTTATCAAATGGGAAGGGCTGCCAGACTTCTATAATTCATGGATTTCAAAGGTTGATTTACATAAATACACCAAGAATAACTTTGAATCGGGGATTTGAACCAGGAGGTTCAAAATTCTAAAATTTGGGGAGGATGATGTGGAATATTCTACCGTCCACTCCACCCACTCTTAATTTAGTGGGTCTATTTATGTTTTTGTAACAGCTCTGAGTCCACTCCACGCATGCTTTATTTAGTGGGTCTATTTCTGTTTTTGTAACAACTCTGCTCATGTAACAACTTTGCCCTACTTTTTGTCTTAGTAGTACCAAAAATATGAGTTAGTTAGGGTTGGAGATACTGTGTTGTATGTCTTTCCAGGCAACTTGGAGCTGAGAATAAACAATTTGGGTTTTTTTTCTAAAGTGCTTCTACCATTGGGTTTCTACCATTTTTGTTAGTTCTGTTGTTAGTTTTTGTTTTGGTTATTCTTGTTTTAGGTGACCAAGGTTGCAGGCTGAAGAGATTAAGTGATCGTACATATTTTGGAAGTGTTCAAAGATTGGGTTGAACTTGATGTATAATTTATTTTTCCTACCTAAATTTTAGTCCACATGAAAATTTTGAATTTTTACCTCACATATTGTTTAATCTCTTTGTTGGAGTTTAGGACCACATTAAATTTATTGGTCCATTTTTCCATCCATTTATTTTATTTTCCATCCATGTGTATTTTTTCTATTTAATGTTTCTTTGATTACCTATTTTGGAAACCTACTATCTTTCATTCTTTGTATTTTCGTTAGATATCCCAATAGCCTTATCATAGCTTATGCTTCCAGTGGAACAATCCATGTTTCAATAAATCTCATACGGAACTAATGCTTTAATTTTTGGACAGTACCTATTTCAAAAATGATCCATGAGATTAAGATTTTTAATATGACAGAGGTGTGGTATACAACCTTGTTTATTTTTGAATTTAAACCTTGGACTTTTTATTTAGATTTTTAATTTTAACAACATTCAAAAATAAAAATTGGTCAACAAAAAAAAATCAACATTTTATTGTTATTTTCAATAGTGTGTTTCTTATTTTTAAGAAGTTTTCTTGTTTTTTCTATTCTTAATTCTTCAAAAAGTTATATTGGTGAGTTTACTTTTAGAGTGTCATCATTATGTCTTTAAAGGTTTCATGGAATATTTTTTGGTCTCTATTGCTCTTGTTGTGTAAAAGACATACTTATTTTCACCATGTCTCTTGAGGAATTTTCCATCTCCTAGTTTTGCATATGAGATTGTGTGAACTAGATCTTAGTTGAGCTAGAAGCATTTTTTCATTTCATTTGATCTTTGCATCTATGTATTTCTTTTGATAGTGTTCACAAATTGGGTTGAACTCGATGTATAATGTTTTTGTTCTACCTAAATTTTTAGTCCACATAACAAGTCTAAATTTTTCTCTCACATATTGTTTAATTTCTTTTTTGGAGTTTGGGACCTCATGAAATTTGATGCTCTATTTGTCCATCCATTTATTTTCTTTTTCATCCATGTGTATTTTCTTCTACGTAGTGTTTCTTTATTACCTATTTTGGTAACCTACTATCTTTTATTCTTCATATTTCCTTTAGATACTCCAATAGCCTTATCATAGATTTTGCTTCTAGTGGAACAATCCCTATTTCAATAAATATCATATGGAACTAATGCTTTAATTGGTTTCTTTTGAATTATTTATGTTTATCTCCATTTACAATTTGTTGCATTACTAGCCCACACCTCACACTCATATAGCACCATTGAAATAACTAATAACCTAAAAAGAACCCTAATGGTTCCTACACCTATTTAATAATAAGTAGAGTTCCCTCCATCTTGCCTGTATTAATTTCATCCTGCATATTTTCTAATTGAGTTTACTTTGAAAATCTAACCCAAGGGATTTATATTCTATTACTAGCTCAAAAGGATTTCCTTCAAATAAAATATATGGACGTTTTTGCTCTCTTGGAGTAGAGAATACCATAGTTTTAGTTTTTTTAGTGTTTACCTGCATCCTAACGTTTTTACAAAAATGCTTTAAAGCCTTTAAATGTTCTTTTAAACTTTTAAGTGTCTTGCCAATCAAGATGAGGTCATCAACATAGAGAAGAAGTTTCACTACATAATTAGCCAATTGTATTCCCTCTCCTGTCATCCTTTCTAAGCATCCCTTCAATTTGTAAATGTAAAGGTCAGATAAAGTAAGTGACAATGGACAACTTTGATTCACCTCGATATCACTCCCAAAACACTCTAATAGTCCTTTTGAAGTTCAAATTTTTGGTACCACCTGCTCATAAAGTCTATGTAAAATTGCTTTGTATTTGGTTGGTATGCCAATTTATAATATTCTTTTTCATAATTTAACTTTAGGTATTGTATTGTACTTAGATTAGAGGCATCTCAAAATTATAAGAACTAATATTTCATCGAATACCTAAGTTCCCAATGCTTGCAATTTTGCTATTCTCCTCATGAATGATTCCAAATTTTCTCCACTCTTCATATTTAGACAATGGAGTTAGCTTTGGAAGAATAGAATTTGATTTCGGTTCTTGGATTCAAATACTATTTTCAGCTTCTCTATTGCATCTTTGGTTGTGGTCATATCTCTAATGTATGCTTGGACCTCATTTGCTACTCCAAACATGATAATTAGTCTTGTTTTTCTATCTGCCTTATCAAAATTTGTTTGATATTCTCCTCTTGTAGTAGGACATGTAATGCTTCCATCCATTACTTTCCAAAATTTATCAAACTAATGTTGTGTCATAAGCTTGGTCTTCCAAGTAGCATAATTATTTTCCTTCAACAATTAAGAATCGAGTAATAAGAACTTTGGTGCTCCACTAGATATGATAAACTTTCAAAAATTCTAAATATTCTTATTTTATTTAGTCTACCTGGAAAAACTCTTTTTGATGAGTATATATATGCTTATACTTGGATTTCAAATAATGCTTCAAAAATGCAAGAAAGAATCATATCTCGTCAAGTAAGGTAGAGGCAATGTTTCTTCCTCTATAGAATATTCCTTTCTTAAAACATTATATTTCTCTTTTTACCTTTTCTTGAAAATTTTACACGTGGCACTTTCTCTTTTATCCATGTGCATCTTTTTGTTGAGTTTCTTTCAACTTTGATTTTTATGGTGGGAAAAATTAAATGGCATCTTGATTGTTGTACTCTTTGATTGCTACAATGCATGAATTTATTCCTTTCTTCTAAGCTTTAAAATCTTCTTTTAATATGTGCTTTTATCGTTCAAAATATTGTTGTCTAAGTATCGTCTTTGATGCAATGCTCTTTTATAAGCTCCTTATAAGTATTACTTAGTTGTCTTCAATGTTGATTGTTTGGGTGACCTCCAACTACTGTTTAGGTAACTAGTGGATGAGCATCTAAGCTCTACACCATCCTTCTTTCACTTGACCTTTGTCTCTCATTGTAGGTGCTTCTAGTGGACATTTTACTTTTAGTCTCTTCAAATGCAAATGTAATCATCTATGATTGTTTATTCAAATACAATCAATTTATTTTGAGTCTCTTGTTCTTTATTTTTTTCCTTCTCATTATTGACTTGCTTTGTAATTATTTTTACTTAAACTTGTAGACTAGAGTATCTTCTTTGAGACATTCTTTCTTCTTTTCTTTAGTATCTCTCTTTCTTACTGCATATTACTCTGCTCTCTCTTATATTTTTTTTGCCTTCTTAAGATGGTTTGACTCGTTGGGGCATGAGACATCTACTCTTTTCTATTTTTACTTATTACAAGGTTCTTGAATTGTTCCATTCAATTACTTATCACAGGGTTCTTGCACCATTTTATTTGAATGAATGTCAAATATTAGTTTGTATTTTATTTCTCGTTTGCCTCTTCAATTTCTAAATCTAGTTTCTTTGTTTGGATGTATCTTATGAAATGTCTAGTTTTATTTTTGTTGTTCCAATTTTGAAATGTTCACTTCAAATTTTGTAAATAGAATTTCCTTTGTTATTATTTTTGTTGCAAGCTTCTGTATTTTGCCAAAGTGCCTTTGGGTGCTTGTTAGAAATCTCTTTACTGAAAGATTCTTCTTTTAATAATTGCCTACAATTCTCGATTTCTAGTCACTTCTTGGAATATTCTCTTTGTGAGATGAATTGTAACTTGTATAGTATTGCTTCTTGTAGCTTTGATAGTCTTTGTTTCTCTCTTTTTATGAGCTTTTATGGGCTATATTTTATAAGCCTTCTATAATGTAAATCTTCTTCAATATTTATTTTTAATGCCTTTCAAAAGACTTCAATGTAATTTCAAAAAAGGGAGCTTCTATGGCTTTCTTTTCTTGTAACCTTTAAGGACCTTCAAATGGCTTCTTTCCTTACCTTTTGAAAAATGGTAATTATTTTCTTTCTTGCTAAGATTGGCCTGTTTCAAGCTTTATGATCGTTGGTCTTGGAAGGGGTTGAAATCCTTTTGACTCTTTGAAAGGATTTTTGCCTTTGGTAAGGTTTTTTCACCCTAAACCTTCTTGAATGTGCCATGGAATTTTCTTCATGATCATGATCTTATATAAGTAACTTCACCCTTGAAACTTCTTATCTCAAACTTAAAATTACTCTCAAACAGAGTACAACTTTTCTTTCTCTGTGTCAAAGCTAAAGGAGGACTAAAAAAATTATTTCTTTCTTCTACCTACTCTGATGCCACATGTTAGATCTTAATGCTTCAAATGAATTGTATTATGAAAGTGAAAGGGTATTTAAATACAATGGTTGTCAAATATGGCATAACAACCTACAACTACCCTTGTCCCCTAGTGAACCTTATAAACCATGTGTTGAGTGGTTACTCAACTTATATTCACATTATAAATGATGTAATAACTCCCAACAATTATGATTAATCCTATTTTTACAAAAAAATAATTAATGGGAAAAAATTCAAGAAAAAAGGGCACTAGGACAAGCAAAGTTTAGACCAAGTACTTAACAATAGATCATTGCATTACTTTAAGGCACCTAATAGAGAGAGGATATATAATGAAAAATAAAAAGTTTACTCCTATTTTTTGTAGATTTTAGATTTTAGAAAGGCTTTTGACATAGTACCTAGAGGTAAATTATGAAAAAGAATGGAATAAACTAGCATACCAACCAACTACAAAGCAATTGTACATAGACTTTATGAGTAGGTGGTGCCAAAAAATTGAACTCCAAAAGGACTATCAAAGTGTTTTGGGAGTGATATTGAGTTGAATCAACGTTGTCCATTATCACCTACTTTATTTTACCTTTACATTGACAAATTGAAGGAATGGGTAGAAAGGATGGGAGAAGAGGGAATACAATTGGCTAATTATATAGTGAAACTTCTTTTCTATGTTGGAATTTCTAGTGGCATATCCCTATGTTGGAATTTCATTTCTTTAATACCTCTTCTTCTACTTCTTCTATGTTGATGACATCATCTTGATTGGAAAGACACTTAAAATTTCAAAAAATATAAATTCTTTAAAGCATTTTTGTAAAAAAATAGGATGCGGGTAAACACTAAAAAGACTAAAATATGGTATTCTCTACTCAAGAGAGCAAAAACACCCATATATTTTATTTGAAGGAAATCCTTTTGAGGCAGTAATAGAATATAAATCCCTTGGGTTAGATTTTCAAAGTAAACTCAATTAGGGAATATGCAATCTGAAACAAATAGAGGTAGGATGGAGGGAACTCTACTTATTGTTAAATACGTACAAAAAAATAGAGCTATGTGATTGAAAAACATTAGGGTTCTTTTTGGGTTATTAGTTATTTCAATGGTGCTATATGGGCATGAGGTGTGGGTTAATAATACAACGAATTGTAAATGGAGATAAATATAAATAATTCAAAAGCAGCTAATTATAAATAATTTTAGAATTAAAGCATCGGTTCTATATAAGATTTTACTTGTTGAAATAGGGACTTCAACTAGAAGCAGAAGCTATGATAAGGCTATTGGGGTATCTAAAGAAAATATCAAGAATGGAAGATAGTAGATTTTTAAAACAGGTAATCAAAGAAACACTAAATAGAAGAAAAGACATGGATGAAAAAATAAAATAAATGAATGGATAAATGGAGCATTAAAATTTTATGACGTCCCAAAATTCAAAAAAGAAATTAAACTGTATGTGAGAGAAAAAATCAGACTTGTCATGTGGACTAAAATTTTAAGTAAGAAAAATAGTTATACATCAAGTTCAACCCAATCTGTAAACACTACGAAAAGAAGCGAATAGATGCAAAAAACAAATGGAAGGAAAAAATACTTATAGCTCAACTAAGATCTAGTTCGCATGATCTTGTATGTAAAACTAGAGGATGAAAAATTCCTCAAAAGGCATGGTCAAAATGAGTATATATCTTTTACACAACAAGAACAATAGAAACCCAAAAAAAACATGTTATCATGGAATGTGAAACCTACAGAGACATAATAATAACACTTAAAAGTAAACTCACTATAAAACTTTTTAAAGAATTGAAAATAGCATCAAAATTGAAAAAAAACATACCTTAAAAAAGGATAATAAAAGGTTGACTTTTCTATACATGCTATTTTAAATTTCGAATACTTTTATAACTTATTCAAACAATAGAGTTATAAAAATTTAATTAATTTTAGATTGTAAATGTTAGTTGAAAATAAAAAGTATGAAAGGTGTGGGACCCTTTAAAATTTAGTAATGTGGTTGTTACCCTTCTAAATAAAAAATCTAAAATTTAAATTTCAAAGTCAATAAGATTGTATACCATTCTTATTTGATTAAAATCATTTCATTAGTCCATATTATCTGCAAAGTTCTTTTAACCGACCTTAATTTAAAATAAAAAGACTTGCTTCTTCCCATTGCATTATGTCACTTCTCAAATAAAAAAATCCAATTTTCTCCACTTGAATAAAGATCACAATTTACCATTTAGAAAATTAGTCCACACAATTTGCTTGTCTATGTCCCAATTATAAATGCAACTGCCAAGAGATATGATCCGTATGATACTGTGGGTCCACGCTTAGATTATACGGGTGACAGCCGCCTCCCCTTTCCCCACCTTATCTATGTTTAGTAAAACCTTTACAGCAAGGCAATACCAAGAGTAGTTGTTCAGGTTGAAATTACAAAGATTGCTTTTAATAAATTTAGTTGTTTCATAGGTTTGAGATGGACACCACTGATTTTCATAGAAGTCAGAGGATTCACATCAGACTAATTCCTTCCCTAAATGCTAAATGACAACTCAAAATTTGAATTAAGTCTCTTCTTAATAAATGTTCCTAAGATTTAAATTAGGTTTCTTCTTCACTAGTTGGAAACCACTAACACTTGCTAATCACCTAACTTGGGTGGAAGATATTCAACAAAGATGGTTTCCAAGAAATTCAATGTTCGTTTCAAGGTGTTGTGATTTTGGGATTAGGTAGGGAAGTTTGCTACCCTCCCACCAAATTATTTGAGATTTCTGAATTCCCCCAAATCACAAGAGTTTTCTTTCCTTTAATATCATGCACATAATCGTTTTCCATCTTACCTCCTTCCTCAAATTACCTCCAAGGGGGAGTTTGACATGAACCAGTGAGCAGGACCAGTGATTTTGTATGGATCAGAGTTCATGTGTTTTACAAAATGATGAAAGGGTGAAGCATGTGCAGGAAGCTCAAACTCCACATGGTGGAAAAGCCTCAGCCTAAGCCCAAGGATGCAGAATCATTCCAGAGGAAAGAAAGGATTCCAGAGGACAATGTCTCTACCCCAACCAGAAGCACCGAACGGAGTGGGATCTCCGGCAGCCAGTTTTCGAAGGCCACCACCAGCAGTGGAAGTTCCCTTTCAAATCTCAGAGAATCAGTACTTCCTGAAAACCCTATTCTCTATAGATTTCGGGAGATCACAGAGGCCACCAACCAATTTCGCACAGGAAGGTTTGGGAAGTCCTCCGTCTGGAAGTCGAGTCTCAGAGGGAGAACGGTGATGATCACAGACAGGAGATTGAAAACGTTGAAGGATTTCAGGTCAGGACTGAGACAAATCTGCAGTGCCCACCATGCCAACATAATAAAGCTGTTGGGCGGCTGCTGTGAGGGGGAACACATATACCTCGTCTATGACTATGTTGAGGGAGCCAGTCTCGGGGATTGCCTGAGGAATACCAAGATGCCTGGATTCACAATTCTCAAAACCTGGATCTCGAGAATGCAGATTGCCGTGGACGTGGCACAGGGCCTGGAATACTTGCACCATGACACCAACATCAATTATGTGCACAATTACCTGAAATCCAGCAGCATCATTATCACTGAGCCTGATTACAGGGCAAGGATATGCCATGTGGGTGCCTCTTATTTGGCAGGAGAATATGATACTCATAAAGATTTTGATTCATCAAAAGGAAAGGCAGTATATGGAGAAATCACAGAAGAAGAAGAAGAAAAAGTAGGAGGAGGCATGGAATTGCAAAGAAAGTCCAAGAGCTTGAAGATAAGAGGGATACAGGGGTACATGGCTCCTGAATATGTTAGTTCTGGGATTGTTTCTCAGAAGAATGATGTCTTTGCCTTTGGTGTGATTCTGCTGGAGCTGCTATCAGCGCATGAGCCTGTGAGGTATGTGACCAAGGCCAACAGACAGATGGAGAGGGTTTCTCTGATAGAGAGTGTGAATAGGATTATTTCTGATCAGGAGGGAGGAGAGTTTAGAAGCAGGTTAAGGTTTTGGATTGATCCCAGACTGAAGGATTCTTACCCTCTGGATTGTGCAGAGAAGGTTGCCAAGCTTGCCGCTTCATGTGTGGATTTTGATCCTCACAAGAGACCTGATATGAGGCGTGTGGCAGGAAAACTCTCCAATGCTTTTATCAGATCCCAAAAGTGGCATGAGAAAATGCAGCTTCACAAGGAAGCAATAACTGACACCCTAGAGGCCAGATAAAAGTGATGTTTTCATCACCATCAATGTTTTTTTTTTTTCAGTCTGTTTTTGTAGTGTTAGTGGAGAAGAAGTCCACAATCCCAATCAAAGTACAAAAAAAATTCTTTTGTAGCGTTTTTAGATAGTGGTATATTCTGATTGTACAACAATATTGCTGGTCACTTAAGAGCAGTTCTCTGGAGGTTTCTTTCTTTCGAACTTAAATATTTGGTCTCCAAAGCTTAGGTGGATTGGTAAGTGATTCTCTAATCATACACTTACCAAAAAGACACTCAAATTCAAACATCTGAAGTAGGTTTGATGGAAACAGCTACACATATTAATTATTAAAAATAGTGTGATTGTAACCAACTCTACTATAATTAAAAAAATTAACTTCTTAAAAATAATTTTTAATTTTTAATTTTTATCATGGTAAAACTATATTAGAGGAAGTTGGCCTCTAGTGTGAGCGGAGGAAGAAGGGTCGGAGTCAGACAATACCCATTTGGACAAACACCAAACTCTTGACTTTCATTGGACAAAACCATGGCTAACTATAGTATCTGGATTCATAACCCTCCTAATCTCTGAAACATTAACTACTTTGGAGTGTTGTTTTTTTTATATTTTGTACACAATCTAAATACTTTATCTCGGAGGCCTGTTCCTTTTATTGTCTGTAAGTTTGAGTTTTCATTCATAATGCTCTATATCCTTTTTATGCTAATAAATAATACTGTTATTGATGTGTCTTTCAAATCAATGGTTCATTTTTTTTCGTTCCCAGTAATATAGGGCGGCGTTGAAACAGAACACAAATTTCAGCTGAGTTTTTTTCATTAAATAACTCTCACTGATTTGCGATATTGATTATGTATTGCATTTTTTAAAAGTTTTATTACTTGCACAGGAAAAGTAGACGAAAAAATAATAATAAAAAACCAAATCATAAGGTTTATTACAGTTAGGTTTAATATGATTTAATGGAACCTGGTACTATAAAGTGGTAAGGAATTTCAGTAAAGTTTAAATTTTTATTAAAATAAAATTCCATTATTCTAATATGCTACTAGAAGCAACATATAGAAGAACATGTATGATCCAAAACAAATATTGACTGTATTGATGGCAGTCAATGCCAACTGCCAAAGCCTTTTACACCTTCCAAACTTGATGCTAGCGTGAGAAGCCTGACACAACCTCTTCACTAAAGTTCAGAACAAAAGCATAATGGCACCATCCATATGTTGTTATTCTTCCAAAGTCATCACTAGTGGCACCATCCATATGTTGTTATTCTTCCAAAGTCATCACTAGTGCTAGCATTGGTGTCAAAACCTATAACTTATAGGTAATCTTTAGTTATGATATTACTAGAATACCAATAATTGATAATTTTATAATTATTGTGTCGGTTTTATTTTACTACCACTGGGAGGCAAATCATTGAGTTTTCTCTAACGTCCCTTTATATTCTCCTTCATATTCTTTTGTATATAAATTTACATAAATAGTATATAGAAGAGGGTAAGAGGGAGGATGCACACATATCTCTTAGTAACAACAAACCCTTTCAAAAAAATAGTCATATTTTTTTTTTTTTTTTTAAAGGATAATATAAAATTATTGCATCATTTTATTTAAATCATTCAACAATTTTTTCTATGCTCAAAAAATATTTCTTAAAAACTTTATCCTATTCATCAAAATTTATTCCAAGAATAAGTTCCATATTCTGCTCTCTATGGTCTCCTTGACATAATGATTGCCAAAAATCCATCTAAACACTATGGATAGCTGGGCCATTAACATAGGTTCTAGCCATGTCCACCATGGAGAGTTGCACTAGAATTCTTAACTAATCAACTCTAGTTTCTTAGTAGGATAGTTAAATTTTATAGTATTAAGTTTTTATTATATTGAAGGTTGAGAAAATGGAAAATTTTAAGGACTGTTAAAGTGGACTATAGTTTTGCTTTTTGTAGAAATATGGTTCAACTATGGTAGTATATTCAAGTAAGTCAACTATGATTCAACTATGGTTTATTTTACTACAACTAGTTCAATAAGATAAGAGTGTCATGGTGGATATCAATTCAAGCATTTAATGTTCTAATATAAACCTGATTACAATCTTCCTACATCATTGTTAACAACATATATTTAGCTAGACTCAAACATTTCCAAAAGAAAAGCATCTCTTAGGATGGTACAACAATAAACTTCTAATATGAATTGTTTATATCCATATAACACTTAGCATCCTAGCAAATAAAAGGGTATTCCTTACTTATGCCAAGAAGGTACAAGAGTCAAACTCTTCAACATATCAATATAGTTAAAGAAGTCAATATACTATAGTATTCAACTTTTAATCATAATAATATTTAGCTAGATTTTTTTAATGTTGTATATAACAATTATGATATCATTACTCCCATGTTTCATTCTATTCATTAGATGGAACAACATTCCTAAATAGCCATCATACCAAAAGAGCTTATTGCTTCTCATATTTTCTTACAATGATGTAAACTTAAAAGTACAACAATTATACAATGTTGAATAAATTGATCTAATTTCATATATGTCATACTATGTTATAGACTAGATACTTGATAATATAATATTCATACAATATCATCATTCTAAATAAATTGAACACCTTCCATATTTTCCATATTTGAGAGTACAATATTATTCAATGTTATCATACCAAATAATTGATCGCCTTCCATAATTGCTATATAATGTGTCTATAAGACATATAGCATCATCCTTCTAAAAGAAATATATTTGATTGCATTCATTTTTCACACAAGATGTAAGTATACTATGTTCAAGGAGAGTGTTATTTTCCATTTATGACCTATTGTAACATAACAAAGAGAAAGCATCATATGGGTGCTTTACCACCCAACAAAATAAGATACTTAAAAAAATATTTCCATCTCAACTTCTCAAGGAGGTTCAAACCCTTTACAAAAGAGCATATACACAAAATAATCCAATGAATAGTATGTTGAAATAGAATATGTAAGAGGCTCTGCTAGGGTTTCTCTTGCATGTTGTTACCGCCTATTTGTTATTCCATAGGCCGCCATATCGTTGTGCCCTTATGAATTCTACACACACAATGCCATTCTTAATTACTACTCTGCCTTGGGCGGGGGGCTTCGTCCCTTTCAATGGTTGCCTCTCAGGCCGCTATTTCATTGGTTAGTTAAGTTGCAGCTATTGAGAGCCATGGCACTAGTAAAATGACCCAATAAGTTTATCTTGAAGGTAGTTCCTTAGTGCCAGACATAACCTTGCCCATGCAGGATGTTGATAATGCTTACAAATGGCTTGAAAGTCACACCCTGGTAGGGTACTTTCTAGGTAGGATTCCTAGTGACTCGCTAATCCAAAAATGAATTCAGCAAGTATGGCAACCATATGGCATAAAAGTTGATCATATTCAAAACCTTACTAAAGGTTTTTTCATTTTCAGTTTGTTGATCCGCAACATGTCGTTGCAGTTATGAGCAAAGGGCCTTGGTATATTAGAAATACCCTTTTAATTCTTCAGTCCTGACATCGTAATTTTATAGTTTCTATTGATGTTTCCTTATGTGTCCCCGTTTGGGTGGAATTCCCAGGTCTTCCTTTGCCCCTTTGGCCATTCTTGCCACAACTTATTGCACCCATTGGCAAGTTTGTGTGCATGGAGCCACATAAATTCTATGTTGTGCGACCATACAAACACATTTGTGTTGAAATTGATCTATCAAAGGATCTTAAGTATTTTATTAATATTCAGGTTGGGGAGACCTATTTTCAACAACGGGTGGTTTATATCAATCTCCCCAATACCTATTATCGGTGTCAGTCTACTGCCCACAAGATAAAATATTGCCCTCTTATGGAGGGTCGATTCAAAAATTGGGCTTCAGTAGAGACACCTTCAAACACAAATAAATCTGTCCCTCCCACTGATGGAGGGGAGGAATGAACTTCTATCACTAGGAAGAACAATAAAGGAAATCGACAACAAAATTATGTGGAAGCTGGTAAAAAGTCTCAATCGAGCTCTCAGTTTGGGGTTTCTCATGCAACCTCTATAGAAGGAACTTCTGTTTCTCTTCCTATAGATACCTCTTTTGGTAATAACAAAAAAAATTCCCCAATTATTCAAGCCTCCCAGTCAGCTAAGCCATCAGCTATGCCAGTGCCCGCTCCCTCAAGTGAATGCCAGGTTTCTCCACCTAATCTACCTAGTGAAGTTCCCTCACGAAACCCTCATCACTCTCGTAGTCCATTTAGGGATACCTCAGGCATCCCTTTGGAGAAGCGATGATAGACAATTTTTTTTCATGAAAACCATAATAGGTTTCTCACAAATACCTTTGAATCCTTAGGATATTTTGAGGACTCTGAGGTCCTCGAAGGAAATATGCTCCTCGATCATGTCTCATGAAGTGCTTATCTTAGAATATTAGGGGTTTGACAGATCCTATGCGCAAGTACATAGTGCATCAGGGTCTAGATGACTTCAAGTTAAAAAATGGTAATATTGATATCCTTTACCTTCAGGAAGTCAAAGTCACTAATTTTATGTTATCAAGTACTTGCTCCTTTCTTTGGCCTTGAGGCCACACCTTTCATACTATGCATGACATGGGTAAAGGAGGGGCAGTAATTTATCTTTCAAAATATTATCATTCTAAAATGATCTCTTGGGGTTGTGACCCTTCTAATCATGTTGTTTGGGTTGTGATGGAGATTGATGGTAATATTCTTGGTGTGCTCAATATATATGCTCCTAATGATACCAATGATCATTGTGTGTTGTGGCGATGGGCAACACTCTCTCTTCCCCCTACTATTTGGTTGCTCTGTGGGGACTTCAATATGATCGAATTCCCACATGATAAAGTGGGTTTTCTTCCCATGAGGTGGATCGCTAGGGAAAGAGAAGCATGTCTTTTCATGAAAGAAAAGTTGGGGCTCTCTGATCCCAATAGCTACTTTTTACCCTCTTCATTCCAAGCTAGTGCTTGGTTCACATGGTCTAACAATCAACAAGGTGAAAATCATGTTTTGAAAAGATTGGATAGAGCCATGCTCTCAGATTATGATATTTTCTCCTTTGAGCAACCCTCATCTTCTTCTCCCTTTATCTCTGTCCATCCTGAGCTCTGCTTGTCTGACCATTCCCCCATTTTATTTTCCATCTTGATTTCTTCTACTCCCCCTCCTCTTTCTCATTTACAATATTACCTTAGTACCTCCACTTTGCACCACCCCATGTTGAGGGCTAATGTTATCAGAATTTAGAATCTTATCCCCAGACCGAAAGGGACCTCAGGATGGATTGATTGGTGGAATGTTGCTATCCAATGTACTGCCCGCTTTCTATGCTTACTTGGGCATAAGATTGCTAAGTTTCATCATCGCTCCAACGCTGCTCTTAAGAGAGAGTTGGAAGTGACCTCTTCTCAACTTCAGTCTAATCCTTTCAATGAGGAGCTTTAGAGACACCTCGTTATGGTTAAACACCAGCTTATTTTGGCAGAGCACTATGATGCCAAAGGAGCTCAAATCAAAGTGAGGTTGCACTGGCTCAAATTTGGAGATAGGGTTACCAAGGAGTTCTTTCAGCGCTTGCATCCTCGTAATCAATTTTTGGGTATTAAATCCCTTAACATTAATGGAGAGTGTGTTTCTAATCTTCCTAGTATTCTCTCTTCTTTTGAAGAGCATTACCATTTTGTGTTTACGACTCAGGCCCACTCCTCGCAACATGATGAGGCCCTTAAATCCTACCTTTCTGTGGTTCCAGAATGACTTTATGAGTCAAATATTTTCTTGTGATAAAGCCCTATATTTGAATAATTTGGATGAAGCTCTTTCTCATATGGCAAATGATAAATCCCCTGGTCTCGATGGCTTCCCTTGTGAATTCTACAAATCCCTTTGGGACACTATAGGGCATGATCTTCTCAAAGTCTATTAGGAGGCCTTCTCTAAGGGTTCTTTGGGCCCTAATATTAATCAAGGGATTATTAAATTTATCTCCAAGGTTGGTGATCCTAAAATCATCACCAATTGGAGGCCTATTACTCTCCTTAATATATCTTATAAGATCATTGCCAAAGCCTTGTATTTACACATTCAGCATCTCCTTCCTATTATCGTGCGCCCATAGCAAACTGGCTTCATTCGAGGAAAATACATCCTTGACAATATTATTGTTGTCTAGGAAGGTATGGAGTGGGCTCGTAATTCTAACCAATAATTTGTGTTCATCAAAATCGACTTTGAGAAAGCATATTACAGGATTGATTGGTCCTTCATTCTAGCCATGCTTAAAGCTCTTGGTTTTGGGCCCTGCTTCATTAGTTCTGTGGAAATGTTGTTTGCTAAGGATTTGACTATTTTGTCCATTAACAAACACAATTCCTCAGCCATTGGTCTCTTTTGATCCATTAGACAAGGTTACCCTTTAGATCCTTCCCTTTATGTCCTTGTTGCTAAAGGGTTTGGCTATTTACTAGCTCATCACGTTGCTCAGGGTTCTATTCGAGGAATTTCTCTCCCTGGAGGTGAGACTCAGTTGATCAATGGTCATTTTGCTGATGACTCTTTCCTCACTCTTATTGAGGAAGAAGGTATCATTCAACAAGCGCTTGCTTTCCTGGACACTTTTTTTCTAGCTTTTGGATCCTCCATTCAATGGAGAAAGACCCAATGTTATAAGCAGTCTCTCGACCCAATTTCCCACTGGCTTAATCAATATAAATGGAAGATTATACAAGAGGGGAATATTTTTCATTTTTTAGGTATTCCTTTTGCCTTTAACGGGTCATTTCCAGAGCTATGGAAGTATGTTGTTAACAGGGTGGAACAAAAAATTACCTACTGGTCCACAAAGAAATTCTCCCTTCTTGGTAAATTTTAAATTTGCACTAAAGTTCTTGCGGCCACCCATGTTTATTATTCTTCTTGCTGGGTCCCATCCAAAAATGGTTATAAGAAGCTTGATAAGCTTCTACGAGACTTCTTATGGTCCTCCTCCAATAATGCTTCAAGATTACATCATGTTTCTTGGGAGTATTTTTGTCTTCCTAGAAGCCATGGTGGGCTTGGCATTATTAATACCCAACGTCAAGGTTGGGCCCTTTGTGTTAAGTGGGTCATCATAGGCAATGAGGCCTGGAAGATTCTCATTCGACACTATATTAGTGAAGGTTCCCCTTTTGGACGTAATATTTGGAAGGGCATGGGGTTCCCTTCCCTCCTTGTTGCCCCTGTGTCTATCAAAGTGGCAAGATCCTTCGTCATTAGGAGCATTTGGAAATCTTGGGAGAGTGTTAAACCTTGGCTTAGATGGAATGGACAGAGCTTTTGGCATGGCCTCTCCATCAACCAAATGAATGTTTTGTGGTCACTTGTTATCACCTACCAGGGTTTCCTGCTTGCGTATGTTCCCTGGGTTCATGCACTGATATTCTTTCACAAAGGTGTGTGATGCATCACTAATTTATTTTCTCATCCTCCTAGAGATTGGATCCCTTGGGATTATTTTAGAGCTAAATTTGGGATTAATCACTCTGACAAGGATACCTTTGAGGCTGTCAAGGTTGCTCTCCCTGACTCCATGTTACACAAGATTTTTATGCTTTCTCAACGACCTTGGTGGAAGGACTAGAAGTGGTATTCAGACACTCCATTACAGAATTATAAGGCATGATTGGGGTATGGATGGCTCTCTCCTTGCCTCCCCATGATTGAGAATCTCAATCAACGATGGAAGGTCTCCTCCCCTTGACCTGTTTGGTTGCGCAGGTTCCAGATCGCTTGGGCTCCTTTCTTGGAGCTCAAAATTTCTTGTTTTGCTTGGATTATTTTGCACCAAGGGCTTCCTGTTGGGGAGCATCTATAACATTTAGGTATCCCCAACCCTTCTTGCCATTTTTGTCTTCAATCTAAAGACTTTGTCCATATTTTTTGGGTTTGTGCTCGTGCTCATTCCCTTTGGGAGTGTTTTTTTCCCTTTTTTAGACCCTATTCCTTTGCATGTTTGAGTGGAAGCATATAATTTGGGAGATCCCTCGCCATTACCGGATATTTTTTTGAAGTGTGGCATTTTTTTCGTATGGCGACCATGTTCATTTTATGGAGAGCTAGAAATGACTGTATCTTTGGTAAGTGTACTTCCTATTTGCACATCTCTGCTTTTGAGAAGTCTAATATTATTTCTTCAGTGTATTTTTAGATTATAGTTCAGGCCAATAAGGTGGCCATGGATCTCACTCATCTTCAAGAGCTTATTAAATAGTGGGGGAATGCATCATGTTCAGTAATTCAGGATACTCCTCGTAGCAGATCCAGGTCCACATAGCAGTGTCACTCACTCTCAAACTACACTCCTATCCCAGTTCAAGGTGCTTACAGAGATGGTTGTGGCTATGTGACTAGTCCTCTCTCCCCAAACTCCTCGACTTGATGCCTTGGGTAACTTAAGAGTTTATGGTTGGGTTTAGGCACTTCTAGACATGGGAAGGAATCATTTTTAAATTCTCTAGGTGGGAATCAGGGGTGACTGAACCTTATCAGTTTATTTTGTTGTCCATTAGTTATGTGATTGTTCTCTTGGATTCCCACTCTATTTTTATAGGGATGTTTTTTTTGTTGATGGTGTTAGCCACGTGGCATGTTTATCCACATCTTTTTTTTGTTTGTAAAAATGTATTTTTTTAATTCTTTAATATAATGCTTTTTTACATAAAAAATCTAATGAAAAAGAACTAATTTGTGTAATGTAATCCACCCATACAAGCATTCCATTTCATGAATTTATGAGTATATACTCATAGGTAGATCAAGTCTTAAGTGTAGGTGATCAAATTGCACTTCTAGGTGATGCATTTATTGTTTATGTCATTGATACTTCATCCATGGTTTTACACAATCCATAATATTATACCTAGTCCATGGTGCACTAACTAGATACTTTCACTTGTATCTATCCAATTAGATCGGTTGAATCAACCTCATATTTATGAAGTTATGTCATTCATGCACTAAAAAATTGAAATGCAAAATCATGGTTTTATTGTACATAAATGTAAGAGTATGGTAGACCTTTATTTATCAATTCTTCTATTATATTCAATCTAATGTAAGAAATTCAAGTGATTCCAAGAGGATTCCTCATGCTTATTTATAATAGCCCATCCAAACTTAGGATAACCACTAGCAAACAACATACATTTTTAAGTAGATAAAACAAGTAAGAGCAATAGCAAGCAACCATTCCTTTTTCTATATAGTTATTCAAGCAAGTGAAAACAATTCATTATTTAGTCACTTTTTATTTTCCTTATTTTTATCACATAAAAATTTCAATTTCAATAAAATATAGCATAAGCAATTCAATCATCTTTTTTCTAACATACTATAGCCCATATGAATCTAGGACTCAATCATCTTTTATCCTACAATAATTTATAAAAATGCAAGACTTAACCATTTCTATCATACAACAATCCATATAAATCCAAGACTTTGTCATCTTTTATCATATACAAGTCCATATAAATGCAAAGACTCAACCTAATTTTATCATAAAATACTCTATATAAATACAAGGGAAAATCCAAGTGATAAAGGTTTCTAGAACATTGAAAATACTTATGGCAATAGTCAAGCCTTGGAAGTGTAGACACCAAATTACAGCCACTAATCCTCCATCCTAACCATTCCACCACCCACTTGTCCACCATACACCTTTCCCGCCCTCAAAAGGCCCACTTTAGCCCTTCCCGCCTTCAAAAGGCCCATTTTAGCCCTTTCCCGCCATTTCCTAGCCTAATTGGGATTATTTTAATATTATTTTATATTATTTAATATTTAATATAATATTTTATATTATATTATAATATATTTATTATAAAATATATATTTATAAACTCAATTAACCACAACCGTCTAATCCATTCTAATCTCCACCATCCATATTCATTAATCCATGTCACACTCAAAAAGTAATCTCAACCTTAGGATCTAATTTAATCTTAGCCACACGATTAAAAGTGCAAGGCTAAAACCCTAAGAAAACCCTAGGTTGGATTATAAATAAGGGCATTTGCAAATGCTCAAACCCTAGAACCTTGAGATTAGAAGTTGCACCCTAGAGGAGTCATTGTTGAAGCCCTAGCAAAGCTAAGAGAGATAGAGTTTGAAGATCTAAAGCCCTAGCTAAGCCAATAAGACTTTTGTTGTTCCAACCATCCCCCATTCATCCTCCCTCATCGTCACAACCCCCATCCATCCATCGCATTCATCGCCACCCCCTAGATCTACTTCTATAGATTCTTCCCTAACCCGTAGGTGCCCTCCAGAGCTTGTGAGGCTCACTATAGATCCTACAAAGTGCTCAATAGAGCCTATTGTATTCCATAGGTGCTCTCCAAAGCCTGTTGTATCCCACAGGTGCACACCATAGCCTACGAAGCTCACATTAGAGCCTGCGAAGTGTGTGTTCGAGCCTACTACAACCATAGAACGTGAACTAGAGCCTGTTGCATCATGCCATATGTTGTCAAACTACAAAAACAAAGTGAAGAAACATCACAAGCAAGGTATATCTTTATTGGTTTTATTATGTTACATGATTTGTAGATTTTGCATGCCATTTGATCTATTTTTAGTTAGGGTTTACTGATGTCTAAGGGCCTCACACTATGGAGCCCTCACAGGTGTTATTAACCCCTTTCTCTATTTTTTGTGTATGTAGATCTATAGATTTCACACATTATTGAATGACTATTGAAGCTGGAGTGGCCCACCATAGGATATCCAAAGCCCACTCACCTCGTTGGAAGTAAGAACACATCAATTTGAAGGAACTTCATTGTTATAGCTAGGGTTTTGAAGAACCCTAGCACTTTTTTAAATCATTGTATCAAATACCCTCATTGAGGACAAATTGTATCAAAAAGAGTTTATTGGCTCCCCCCCATTTTATTGAATACATCCATTTGTGCAATCTTGTGTTTCATTGTGTTATTTGATTTACCTTATTTTATTTAAGTGTCATGTTCTTGTCTTCACAAATGGCAATCATGGTGGGACAACCTACCCGTCGCCAATTCAATCGACCCCAGTGTCAATACACTCCCTTAGCGAAATCATATTCAACCATATTTCAAAGGTTATATGACACCAAAAAATTATCCTTGCCAGACATTAGGCCCGATGATCCTACCAAAAGGCCTAAAAGTTATAGAGAGCACTTGTTTTGCCCATACCATTGGTAAAATTGGCATGATATCAATTCTTGCCATGTGTTCAAAAACATAGTGCAAGACCTCATAGACTTAGGGGCCATTAACGTGGATAACCCCTTAGCTCCACAAAATCAAAATTTGGGCATATATTAGACACTTCTACCTAACCATGTGGAGGTCCAACATAATATAGGAGATAACAATCAACAACCACCTCCTAATCAAGTAAATCATGTCCAACAATACCAAAACTTTGTAGGAGCAGTCCATGTGGTCACTAGAGGGCAAAGGCAAAATCAAAAAAATACTCAACAACATTCAAACCCACCGCCCATCCAAACATCACCAAATCCATCTCTACCAATTAATCTATCCAACCCATCTAATCCACCCAACCTTCATCCAATAAGGCCAACAGTAACCTTAACCAACCGGTTAACCACTAGTTTGAAAATGGCATCAACCAAACTTTCTGTATATGAGCTCATCCAACAATCCCCTAGGCATAAAGAAGCTTTAATGTAAATACTCAAGTCAATTGAGTTAGAATCCCAAGACTCTAATGCCTTCAACAACTTTGTAGGGAGTGTTAGAACATGCATGGAACCATCAATTACCTTCTATGACTTTGAGATAAAATCAATGAGTTCAGAATCGATGGACCCTCCATTGCACATAATGGCATTAATAGAGAGAAAGCCATTCAAAAGAGTATTAATTGATACCGACTCGTCAATCAATATTATTACTACCGCTGCCCTTATCCACCTCAAATTACCTCCATCCCACATTTCCAAATCGTCATTCACCCTCAAAGCATTTAACGATGCTTTGTGTACCACAGTTGGCACTATTGTTTTACCTATAGAAGTAGGGGCCAGAATGTTGCACACCATGTTTCACATCTTGGAATGAGCCATGGCGTATAATATACTCCTTGGTAGACCTTGGATGAGGGAAATGAAATGTGTTCCTTAAATTCTCCACCAATGCTTGAAATATGTTCATGATGGACAAGTCCATTGCATCCCCACGGATGTCGAACCTTTTAAGTATTGTAATTTCATTTCAAATCCCTATGAATCCATGTTACCTTCCACCCATCTATTCTTGGTGCCATAATCAAATCCACCCACATCATCTCTTAATACATCTTCTTCTAATCCATCTACATCTTCTTCTAAAGCTCCCATCCTAGAGGAGTTACCCATCACATCACCTCCTCAAGCATCCATTTCTTCTTGTACATGTGGCCACAGTCAATCTACTGTTAGTACATCGTACATCACAACTACCCCTTCTTCTACAACCACTTCTTCTATTCCATATCATCATTCCACACCGCCATCTCCTCATGCCACACCGCCATCCAATCCCACTCCATCAGCCGATGTGTCACAAGTCAAACTTTTAGATTGTGACATATTTAACTCACCACCATCCACAACCAATCCAGAGCCACCTGGGCCTTCACCATCCACTTCATCAACCCAAGTCGAAGTCCACATCACTAATCCGAGCATTGGTGAATATGTGGTCCAAGACGTCACCATTACACCCCTAGCCATTCCCATAGCTAAGGATTTTGGATGTCCCCGAGACCGTTATTTATCCATAGGCATTGTTTACGACATGAGTGCCACTCCAAATAACATTTTGTTTATGGAGGGTTGGATTGCTCAAATAGGGCAAACCCACCCAAAGAACCACACGAGCCTAGACGTGCCAAAATACCTAACATAGAGGAGTTTCCAGCTCGATACTTTAATATGTTCCATTGGCAAGGTCAAGGTCTAGGTTCCCATGAGCAAGGGATGCATGATATCTTAGAGGTCCCATATAGAGGTGCCCATGATCGTTTTGGGTTAGGCTATACCCCATTTTCTTCCATCGCTTCTCTTGAGCAAGCCTTCAAAAATCTTAGCCTCAATAATGAAGATCACCCCATCCATCCATTACCCTCAACATCCTCTCTTGAACAAGCCCTTTAAGAACTTTGCATTGATGAAGTAGATGAGGATGATCCCATCAACTTCACCTATCCTGCCTTTGATTCCGATGATGAAAGTTATGAAGAATTTGAAGTCATGTCAAACGCTTCTGACGATTCTAAAGAGGAGTCACAACCCATTGTCCCCATCACCCAACATGAAGAGTTTTACCTCCGAATGTTCCCCATCCATCATACCATATTTCGCTTGCTTCTTCCACAAGAACAAGATGATCCACCTAGTAATCTACCTTGAGCCACCCACATAAGCCAAGAATTGTAACATATGTACATATTCAAAAAAAAAATCAAAAAAATGTTGCTCTGATGATTTCACATTCACTATTACAAGGATACCATGTCTCGAAATTGGTTTCAATTCAATTGTTCCAGCTACCCATTCGACCAAATCATCCTACCTTTCGCTAGGTCAATATGAATCCTATTGACTTATTTACCTCGCTCCGTAATCCATATGATATGGCTAGGCCAATTCCAATTGACATTAGCCTTATTGACTTGGATTGGATTTCCTCTGCACCCTCCTCTTCGGAGTTTTCCCTATCCGAGGAATTACTAAAGGCTTCGACCCACTACATTCCTCCTTCATCGCCACCTTCGCCTCAGTCAGCTTCCACTAATGGTCTCGAGGTCTTTCAGGCAGAGTTAGACAACGATAAGCAAGAAAAGTTAGAAAACATCTTAGATGACTTTAATCTGATCCCAAAACCACATCAAATTGAGGAAGGTTCACATATGTCCATTGAAGATACCATCGACGTGAACCTTAGTTCAAATACTGACAATCCCCAAATTGTCAAACTTGGCAAAAGTTTAACACCCGACGAACAAGAGCAATTCATTACTCTCCTCAAGAAAAAGAAAGAAGTATTTGCATGGTCCTACAAGGATATGCCTGGCCTTGATCCTGACCTTGTTGTCCACAATCTCACCTTGCATCCTGATGCCAAGCCGGTCAAACAAAAACTTAGGAGAATGCATCCTACCGTAGCCCTCATAGTCAAAGAGGAAATACAAAAATTGTTAGACGTACATTTTATCGTTCCTATTGACTATCCTGAGTGGTTGTCAAACATGGTACCCGTTCGTAAGCCTAACGGAGCGATACACATTTGCAATGACTTTCGAGATCTAAATAAAGTGTGTCCTAAGGATGACTTTCCTCTACCAAACATTGATACTCTTGTCGATACCTATGTAGGCCACGAAATGCTTTCCTTCATGGATGGTTTTTCAGGATACAACCAAATTCGAATAAATCTTGATGACCAACATAAAACAACATTCACGACACCTTGGGGAATATTTTGTTTCAGGGTTATGCCCTTTGGTATTAAAAATGTAGGAGCTACTTATCAAAGAGCCATGAATTACATCTTTCATGATTACATGCACAAAATCATTGAAGACTATGTAGATGATCTCTTGGCTAAATCTAAAACCCGACAAGAACATATTGATGTCTTGGAAAATATTTTTGATCGATTGTTAGAATACAAGGTGAGATTAAATCCAAAAAAGTGTGTCTTTGGCATTACCTCTGGTAAAATTTTAGGATTCATTGTCTCCAAAAGAGGCATTGAAGTGGACCCAAATAAGGTTAAGGCCATCATAGAAATGCAACCCCCAACTAACCTCAAGGAATTGCGTAGCTTGCAAGGTAAAATTCAATCGATCAAACGCTTCATTGCGCAACTTTCTGATAAATGCAGGTCATTTAATCACTTGCTATAAAAGGGGGTAGCATTCATATGGATAGATGAATGTCAAAAAACATTTGATGATGTCAAGCGCTATCTAACTTCACCACTAGTCTTAACTCCTCCTAGGCCGGGGGTCCCTTTTCATCTTTATGTCTCAGCTACAGAAGCCGCTTTAGGGACAATGCTTGCACAGAAAAATGAACAAAATCAAGAACAAGCAATCTATTACATTAGTCGAACATTGGTAAGTTATGAAACAAGATACGCTTATGTAGAAAAATTATGCTTAGCGGTGGTTTTAGCCACTAAGAAACTTCGACATTATATGCTAAGCCAAACAACCTATGTCATAGCTAGATAAAATCCTCTGTGCTACATGATGTCTCACACTTATAACAACACCCGTACCGCTAAATGGATAATTCTCCTTACAGAGTTTGATCTTGAGTTTGTTAGCCAAAAATCCATTAAAGGTTAGGTTATCACTGATCAACTTGCAGAAGCTCCACTACCTAGTGATCATCCCTTGATTATTGAGCTCCCAGATGATTCAATATTTTCTATCACTGAAGTGGACAACGATGTCATTCTCAAGGAAGATGTCGATATCACATTATTATTTGATGGATCTAAGTGCAAGAAAGGTCAAGGTACGGGAGTTGTCTTTCATACACCATAGGGGATTCCTATCCCCTTATCGTTCAAGTTAGACTTCTCATGTACAAACAACACAACAGAGTACGAAGCCTTAATCCTAGGTCTTCAATCAACTATAGCTATGGGTATTAAGCGTATCCGAATATTTGGGGATTCTCAACTTGTAGTAAAACAGGTAACTGGAGAATACCAATGCAAAGAACCTACCATTAAGCTTTATCATGAAGTAGCAATGAAATTGCTCTCAACATTCGAATGGTATGAAATAAATAACTTACCTCATTTGACTAATAGGTTTGCAGATGCAATGGCCTCTCTTGGATCCTTGATTCCAAATAATGACTTAGGAGAGGTACAACCCCTAATAATCTCAACAATCTCTAAAGCGGTCGTTGTTCGCACTGACCCAAAAGATGGAAAAGATGTCTGCTTCATACACACGGAATCATGTGAGTCTTGGTCAAGCCCCATTGTAGCCTTCTTAAAATTTGGAACACTCCCATCGGACATGTCTCGGTCTGCCAAACGTGCTTTCAAGAAAAGGGTAGCCCATTTCGTTCTCTTGGGTGACGTGTTGTATAAACGGGGTTATGATGGAATTCTGCTTCGATGCCTCGAACCTAGGGAGGCCCAAAGGGCCATTGAGGAAGCCCATGATGGTACTTGTGGTGGCCATTTTAGTGGAATGGCCATTGCAAAGTGCTTATTACACATGGGTTATTATTGGCCCACAATGGAACATGACTGTTGCACATATGTCAAAAATTGCAAACAATGTCAAACACATGCCAATTTAACTCACATACCATCACAAGATTTATAGCCAATACAAAGTCTCTGGCCCTTTTCACAATGGGGCCTCGACCTAATTGGAAATATTTCACCCTCCTCTTTGAGAAATCACACATTCATCATCACCACCACAGAATACTTCACAAAGTGGGTTGAGGCTATACCTCTAACCAGTATGACAGGACCTCAAATTGTGGATTTCATACTCCATCATATCATCTGTCGCTTTGGCATTCCCTCTAAAATCATTTTGGATAATGGTAAGTCTTTTAAGAACAAGGATGTTCGAGCACTCTATGAGAAGTATAATATCCAACATAGTTTCTCAACTCCTTATTACCCACAAGCAAATGGATAAGCTAAAGCTACCAATAAGACCTTGATTGCCATTCTTAAGAAACTCGTCAAAGAAAATCATAAAGATTGGCATACACAAATTCTGTTGGCACTTTGGGCTTATCGAACAAGCGTCCAAACGCCAATAGGAGCAACACCATTCTCTCTGGTCTATGAAGTCGAAGCTATTATACCTCTTGAGCTCGAGATTCCCTCCCTACGAGTTTCCTTGCAAGAATTCATAGATGATGATACAACTAGACAAGCACGACTTGACCAACTAACACTCCTAGATGAAAGGCGAGTCAATGCATTAGAACATTTACGAGTTTATCAAGACCGCCTCAAGTGTGCTTACAATGCTAAAGTCCATCTTTGGGAATTTCAAGTAGGGGATCTGGTACTCAAAGAGAACCAACAAAATACCAATGCTTTGCCACACCTTCGTAACAAATTGGTTAGGTCCATACATAATAACTCAAAAAGTGGGTAATGGTACTTATAGACTTGCCGATTTAGAGGGAATAGAGGAACCCAAACCACTTAATGTTCTTCATTTAAAGGCATTTTATTGTTAAAAGTGACACACTATATGTCTATATACATGGCTTTTTGCAAAAAAAAAAAAATTCATTCACATAGGCATTCCCACATTGCATACATTCCATTTGCATTTAGGCATTTGACATGCATTTTTTATTTTTGGATTCATGCATTGTTGCATTCGCATACATTAAATCATACATATTCCATTGCACTATACAAATTCCATTTGCATATCACCACTCCATTGCATTAGGTATATATATTTGCATCCATCCCATCCTATGTTCAAAGATCTAGCATAGTAATGATGATATGGCCATAAACAAAAAGTCAAGTTATAAAATTGGGGGTACCTAGTTTGAAACAATCATGCAACTTTGGCAAAATACATAAGCAAACAATACCATATGACAAAATTACAAAGCTCAGGTTTTCAGTCACTCAGCCATTTCTAGTGTAACAAACAACCTCCAAATGGATGTCTGATTTTCTTTAGGACCAAAACACACTTTACATACTAATAAAGTCTTGAGCATTACCGATTGATTTCGAGTACAATCTTGAAACAACCACATTTCTCACATCTTAAGAACATTATGAGATAGGGGGGGCTAGTACCATCCTTGGGTAGTACCTCGAGGTGAAAAGGGAGATATCCCTCGCTTGTCCCATCATGCAACATAGTCCAAAGCAAAAACAATGGTTTTCACCACTACCAAAATTCCTCCAAACATAAACATAAAAACATAGAGTAGTAAGGATAGGGTCAAAATTCTCATCACACTTCGGTTGAGAATCCAATTTCCAAAATCTCTATACAAAATCAAAAAATTCAACACAT
>JAQPPZ010009768.1:45000-244192 GCA_028583015.1 Wollemia nobilis | reverse complement strand
GATTAAATGATGAACTAAATGACAGTCATTAAGGTGCCACTTGGAAATCCTTTTACATTTTTTATTTCGAAGATTTTGGCAATTTAGCCAACTGGTAACAACTTGGTGGAATTAAACTCCCTATAACCCTAGCTCAAGATGATGTCACCTACTACACGGCCTTGTACATGCCTGGGTCACACTTTCTTATTTAATTATTGACTATCTACACAAAATTACGATGTGCTTCACATGTTTGGGTTAAGACTTCATCAAGTCGTCCCACAAACCTACAATGTCTGAATCATAAATTACTAAACTTGAGATTTTCTTTATGTTCAACTTAATACTATTTGTAGTCATAATTAGTTGCAATGGAGCTCCAACTAGATCTCATGCTCGGCCTTAGAATCCCCATACACTGACCACACATCACTAGAGATGAAATTGCTCTTACCACCTTAGCTTGGGCTCGGACTATTGTTCCTATTATGAACCGATCCCAAAATCGACCTTTCTTGAGATATGATCTTATCACCAACCA
This sequence comes from Wollemia nobilis, assembly GCA_028583015.1. Classification (NCBI taxonomy): domain Eukaryota; kingdom Viridiplantae; phylum Streptophyta; class Pinopsida; order Araucariales; family Araucariaceae; genus Wollemia; species Wollemia nobilis. The sequence continues at coordinate 243,669 of JAQPPZ010009768.1, read as the reverse complement.
TACCTTATTCTGTATAGGAGAAATAATCCTTTGATATATGATCCAATTATCATGATTATAATCATCTAGATCCCATTGGTTTTAAAAGTTAAAGGTTGGATTGACACGGGGTACTCGGGTGGGGAATGAATAATGTTACTTGAGATGGGCTACATGTATCACCATTTGATGCTATATATTTAAATAAATGCAAACACAAGGACAAATGAGCATGTAATATTAAATATATGATAATAGTAATATACTAAGCAAGAAAAACTCATAAGAAACTTCTACAATAACTCCTAAAACTGCCATTAATGAAAGCTCACAAAAATAGGATCTTCATACAAAATGTGAAAATATCATATGTTCCATGCTTCATACAAGTTCTACATTTTGTCTAACTAGTATTCTACTCTACTCTAACTTATGTATTCTCTCCTCCCATCTATCTCACCTATAAAAGGCCTATATATAATGATATGTGACTCTTGGCCTTCCACCTTCCTATGACTCTTCATCTTCCTAGTCTATAGACTCATGTGCACATGAACAACATGCACATTTACATCAACAAGTACTTTGCACATTCAACCAACACTTGTGAATTTATTACATTGCATAAAGTATATACTCAAACCTTATTCTAAGATATTCTCCTAATATAAATATGTAACCAAGATGGTACATTAGCATGTACAAAACAATATAATATATTCCAACACCCCCTGTATTACATTATTTGATTTGAAGACTTTTATATTCAATATGGGTCTTCATATTTCAAATATTATTCAGCTTGATTAGGTTCTTCTTCTTCTTATTTAATTTGTAGATGGCCAAGTAGTCCATAGTTTTGTTGTCCTCTCATATTTCTCATTCTGAATCTTCTTGTAGCGACCCCGGGATGCACACACCGCTCTTTTTACTCTACTTGCAATGTATTAAAACCCAAAAATGAAATGGAAGACAATGAAAAGCATATAACACGGAAATAACAAATATGGATCTCTTTATTTGTATTGAAACCCGGTTACATGTCGGTCCCTCTTAGGGATACCCATTTCGATACAATAAGGTTACAAATAGGCAAAGAGTGCCCCTTTCGCAAAGAGGTGGTGCGCTTCCAAAAGCTTCCTGGTTCCGCACACGAAAATGTATGAGGGCTTACAGATGCCTCCTTCTCTAGGCCTATTTCCTAGAGGGATCCCTTTTGCTCTCGTATGTTGCAGATTTCGTCCGATGAACCTGTGGCCCCGTAAGCAATGAAACAACAACACACGCTTAGATGTCCGAGAATACCTCCCCGGATGAGGTTGTTAGCAATGAATATAACAAATGAAAGCAAGTGCAAATTAGACTAATGCTATGAATGCGAATGAATGAAATGATGCTATGCTAATGATATGCTAAAAAAATAATGAATCTAATGTCTAAAACCCTAAGCTAGGCCTACGGGCCACTGTCCAAGACAACGGCCGCTAAAGTGACTCTCGTCCTCTTTGCTCCAAAGCTATGGATCAAAGCTTGTATCCGATGTTGAAATAATGGTTGCTATGCTCCCCAATTTGTCAGGGCTTCACCGTAAATGTGATCTCCAAGGGAAACTCTCCAAGTCTCGAAAGCTCTCCTCAATGACCTATCCTGATAAATTTGGATTACTTGGATAAAGATAGATAAAATATGGATAAAGATGAAAAATCGATCCTTGGTGCTCTTAGGCTTGCACCTTTTATAGTGTGAAACCCTAGGTCTATGTCCAAGCCCTAGGAATGAATTCCTCATGCGTAGTGAGAGTTAGCATGAGAAGATTTTTGTCTTTTCTATGTTTAAAGACCAGTTAACTAAAGTCTAAATGCAAACTCAAGTCTCCCATGTGAACTGGTCATGAAAGGGAATGCAAAGTTACTCCCGCTCACCTTTATTGCATGCAGACTACCACTTTCACCCGTGATTAGGCCTGTTTGTCGATAAAACTACTTTTATGGTTTAGCCACTATCATCTGTAGTGACTAATATCTGGTCATTGTCATCTGTAGTGGCTAAGGTCTGGCCACTCTAGGCTTGAGCGGCTAAGATCTGGTCACTCTAGGCTTGAGCGGCTAGGCTTGGATGGCTTGAAAAGGCCCCAAATGAGTGGTGAGAACCACTGTTGATGCTTGGAAAGTCCAAGATTATGTCATATGATCTTATGAATGTGTCTATGTGAGTAGCTCCCCTAAGCATGACACATTTTAGGTGTCTACAGATGCCCCTTTTTGCGATGCGCTGTGTGGAAAACACAATGCTGAGCAAAAATGTAGACTGATCTGTTTGTAGGGTGTATGGTGATCAATGGTCTGATCAACGTCGGATGGCCCAATCATGCAAGATGACGCGCATCCTTCGAATCATCGCCTCAATGTTCGGAGGACTTAGCTCAGTGGCTTGGGCATGTTAAATTGCACTCATTCCTCAAACTCAATCGGGTAGCTTCAGCTACTACAATAGTTTCGACCGGTAGGAGAGCTACAATTGAAGATGTCATGTCTGCTTACGTTCCCAAAAAACAAGGGAAATTTGTGATTGTTGTATGCAATGATTCGTAGGATGAACATGATTTTGATGTGATCGAGTGATATTTTGTTGATTTGATTATGATTATGTTGAAGTTTTGAACTACCTCCTCACACAATGGATTGGTGAAGAAATGACAATGAATGAAGTGACAAGTCGCTTGACCAATATGACTAATCTGGTTCCTTTCTAGCATTTGTTGCTTTTAATGGGCAATCCCACATCCAAGTGTGATTCCAATTGTTTATGATAATCATCCATCCCTATCCCGAGGAGCGGTCCAACTATCAATAGCCTTCTTAGGGAGTTAGGATGAGTGATTCTATTTATGTTCATATTGTATCACTTTGGCTTAATGTTTTTGGTATCATAGGGGAATTAGGATGATCCTTTCGCACCCATGGAGCAGTCCGACCATCTTGGTCTTCTTCGGGATTGAAGGGTGGCACATCGTAATTCCAAAATGAAATGTTTTTGCCCCAAGTGGCCTTATGGTAACCTACTCATCTCATCGAAGTGCATGGAGTGTGAATCATTGCAATCATCGAGTGGATAGAGTAAGTAACTGGGTACGAGGCCTGCTTGAGATTATGCTTTTATGTGATTTTTTTGTTATTTTGATCATCAAGATGATTTTAATTCATCAAAATGCATTTATTTAATATTTTTTTGTTATCCCCCATGGAAGGAATCTTTTGTTTTTATCTGTGGAGTAGGCCGTTGTCAGGTCCAGCGGCCTCTGAGTCTCTGCCTATGGTCGTTGTCACCTTGAGTGGCCATGAAGTTTGGGCCGCTGATGTCAGCAGCGGCCAAGGCATAATTTGAAAATATAAAAATACACTTTTAGGGTTTTTGACCTATCATTTTCTTTGTTGATAATTCACTTTTTAGAGCTCTTGTGAGACAATGATAGTTGTAGTTTTGGAAGATACCTGCATCGAGGATATGGTTGTATGAGGTGAGGTATTAATTCTAGAGGAGTTGGAGCTTCTTGAGTATTCTTTCAAACCCTAACCTCTTTTCCTCTTTTGGGTAAAATTGAACCTCACTAAGTAATTGGTAAATGAACCTCACTAAACTTGTTGGTAATGAACGAAATCCGTAGCTAGGCTTAGTATAGGTTTTTATGTGGTGGGTTGGTCCCCATTTTTGATGTTTTCAATTTTTTTTCATTTTATGGCCTAGGGTTCATGGGTTTGCCATGTCGCCCTTCGGCCGCTGTCGCTCAAAGTGGAAAATTTGGTCGTTGTCGCTCAGAGCGGCTAGGTTTGAACCCCAATGGTCAAAAATTTGACCATTGGGCTTTAGCCGTTGTTGTCTCCAGTGGCTAGATTCTGGCCATTGGGCGACAGCGACTAAATCCCTTAGCCAATTTTGCAAATATTTTTTTTTGGATTTTTCTGAGATAGTTTTTAATTTTTTGGAATTTTGAACTACTCTTTAGCATGTGTTGCATGCCTAGGTGTATTTATCCCCCTCTTTGCTCATATTTAGGAGAGTGTCATATTTTTTATGTTTTATTGGGATTTATGCCTTAGATGCACTGTAGTTATGTTTCATATTTCTTTTGCTTTGCTTAGATCCTTACTACTCGGGCTCGAGACCCGAGGCTCATGAATGACCTTCTACCTCTTCTGGATGACACAGATTGGAGGTGGCTTAAGGCTCACGGGCTCTAGTATGTTACCAGACTACCTCACATTATGTCGGATCAGGCTTACCTTATGACTTTGGCCCATCGCTGGGACCCTCGGACTAATACCTTCCACCTCTCGATCGGTGAGATGACCATTACGCTAGAGGATGTGTACAGGATCTTTCGGATCCCTTTTGATGGGGTGGCCATTGTTTCTTCGGCCACTAATGATCAGGTGGTTATCTTCACTCGGGTGTTCGGAGGGTGCTCTGAGGATGCTCTCAAGGACACCAAGTCTAGGGGAGTGTCCATTATCCATTGGTATCGGGAGCATGTTTTCATAGTGAGGCATGCGGTGTTGTTGATGGTCATCAACAACGTCCTTATCCTAGATTGCTCAAGCTTGAGGTTCCCTTGGAACCTCCTTGCGATGGTTCAGGACCTGATGGATAGTGAGGAGCCTATCAGATATGCATGGGGTAGGTCTCTATTGGCTCAGTGTTATGATGAGTTGTACCACATCCATGGAGGGGTCATGTCAGCATCGCCTATAGTTGGCTTTTGCAGATCTAGGGATGGGAGCACATTAAGGTAGATCATCCCAAGGGGCTTCCTATTGAGATCACAGCTGTGGATGGGCGGATGCAGTGCTATGCTACCAGATGGGCTAGAGAGAGTGAGGAGCACAAGAGCCACACTTTTGTAGGGGAGTTGACTCATTATACTGATACTTTCACTGGACTCTAGGCTGGAGATGTCATATGGCACCCGTATCATGAGTGTCCCACTTGGGATGACCCGACCAGTTTTACTGCTAGGATGCGGATGAGCGATGGCTCATCGACCACAAGATTAGCATCCAAGAGCACTTCTTCTACTCTCGGGTTCTTCATCAGTATGGGTTGCAGTAGGATGTGCCACTAGTACCATTTTTGTATAGGTGCATCGGAGCAGAGAGAGACCTCCCTCCCTGATAGGTTATAGAGTTAGTTGATGAGGAGGATGCCCCAATTGTTGATCTTGGAGTGGCTGGGGGAGTCACAGATGCATTTGTGTGATGGTGGGGTGACTTGATGTGGCATGGTGAGGGTAGTCTGGGCCGAGAGGATGATGGCAGAGATGGGGTAGATCCATCGGGGCACAGGGTTCATGCTAGGACTACGATGTGGGCCAAGAGGTAGAGCAGGTGGTAGTGGAGGAGCAGGAGGCTCTTGAGGAGGTGAAGGAGGAGATGGAGCCTGAGGAGAGAGATTCTCCTCTTAGGGCACAGCTGCATGATGTGGAGGCTGAGCTCTAGTCGACCAAGATATAGGTACAACAATGTGATGCCATCATAGCTCAGTGGGATACCACTATAGCATAGCTTTCAGACCAGATACAGGCTTTGCAGGCCGCTATGGGAGGAGCTACCCGGATGTAGGTTGTTGTTGCTCCTCCTACTCTCGAGGGTCCTTCGAGGGTAGCTCTCGAGGATGAGATCAGGCATCTATAGGGTTTTTTGGATGAGAGTGATGTATATATTGTTGAGGATGCAGCCCATATTGTCGCTCTCTCGAGGTAGATCAGGAGGCTAGGAGCCATCCCTAGGGAGAGAGGAGCCACAGGTGGGTCACAGGTCAGCAGGAGCTCTACAGTAGGGCAGTATTCCATCCGGCCTGGTCATGGGGCCCGGACTCATACTGAGAGACCAGCAGGGTCCAGCTCGCACCATTCTCCTAGAGATCCGGCCATAGGGGGCGGTGCTGTAGGGGGTGCAGGCCCAGTATTTGATTGATGGTGCTCTTGGTTTTGTTTTTGAGGTCGGCTGACCTATATGACTATAGCCCATAGGCATTTTTGTATATCCATGGACTTGACACACATACTTTTATGATATCTTTGCATTATGACTCATTATGTGTATCGTTTATTGCTCATGTTTTTGTTGTTATTTTGTTTTATGATGTGATGTGATGATGGCATTATGATGACTTGATGTATATGTTAGATGATAGATGATATTGTAGATGCTTATATGGATGTGTAGATGCTTATATGATTTGATGATATGATGTGATGTATTTTGAGTTGATAAATGATGAATTTATGATTGTATGCAAATGGATATTGCCTATATGTTTTATGATGTGCTTTATGATGTAATGATGGGTGATTTGGTTTTTGTGTTTATGGATGCGATGTTATTGTTAAATGCATGTTTAATTTTGCTTTAATTGTATGCATCTAACTTATGTGATGGGATGGTATAAATGAACCTGTATGCTCTAATCACTTAAAACATAAGGAATGCATATGACATTGACAATCTTAATGGGTGATACCACAGAAAGTAAAAAAATAATCATGAATTTAAATAATCACTCTTATCATAAGAATTGATTAAGTATTCATATATGAGATGTAATGGTGTGAGATGTATTTTCTTGATAAGTTTCTGTAAATTAAAATATATAAAGTAGTCAGTGGTCGTCTATATACTATTTCTAATATATATGCGGTATCTGTCCTACTATGTTGATACCCCTAATTTATAGAATCTTATAAAGAAAGTGATGGTGTGAATGATGATATGATTTGTTGCTATGTAAGAATTTTGGGGCTTTTCGGAGATTCAAACACTCTAGTTACCCTATCAATGACTGTGTACTGATCATTTAAGGCTTTTGAAAATTAGGCTTTCATCATGGTCCTAGATACTCATTCTCCCTGTGTGTGCAAATGAATATATTTAGATAGAACCCATGCATTTCCTCCAATTTCAGGTGGGATTCTTTCAGCCCATTTCTAAGATCGGGGATCCTCAAGTGTTCATCTTATTCTTATGTTGGACTCAATTGGACTATACCACTAGGTAGTTTTGGATTACCTAAAGCTAGCTCATCCACATTCAAACATTGGTCTATACAAATGCATAGCTTTTGTGATAGACATATCATCATGCATAAGGATTTCTCCTTCCAATCCTGTATAGTGCCAAGAATTCTAGGGATTCAAGCTCCAATCCCTTCTTTTCTTCATTATGACTTGGGATACTTGCTCGTATTTAGTGATAAAAATCATTGTTTATTTTTGACTGATTTTTTTTTAGAGCAAGGGATTCTTGTAGTGATGATAATCACTGTTTATTTTGCTTTTGTCCTTTTGATATTTTGAGCTATGAATATGGGTGTTGATGTGTGACTTTTGAAGATTTTGAACTTTGAACCTGGGATTTTTGCTTGTTGACTTAAGCAAGGGATTTTTGGGTAGGGTGGAGCTTGTCCTTTTGTCAATTCTCAGCATTTTTGAATTGGTTGCACAGGGGGATAAGCAAGGATGTCCCTTTTTACTTTATGTAACCTAACCACTTTATGAATTTCATCTTCCCGTGTACCAACTAGAATTTAGTGTTTGTAATTAGTGGTGGGATCCTGAGATATGCTAGGCTTTGTCACCACTAGACCTTATTCTCTACTAACCAAGATGGTTTTCCACAAAAGTTGATAAGATCACTAGGTGTGGTTGAATAACCAAAAAACCTTAGTATATTATGTATAGCAACTGATAATGGTTGTGTTGAAAAACACAATTACACACATGTGTTGATGGAGGTATGGATTTGAATGGTTTGTGAGACAAACTGTGGCATCACTTTTAAGGCTCTCATGACATATGTGAATGTAATGGATATGAAAATGTAATGCAATTATGTGGATGCAATATGTGAGATGCAATTGTTTTTGTATTTTTGATTTTTATGTTGTTTTTGTATTTTTGCTTAATTTGACCAAAGGGCTTATTATGCCTTTGGGGATTTTTTATTTTTGACCAAGTAGCATGAAGTACCCTTGGAGCTTTTTTATTTTGACCAAGTGGCATGAATTACCCTTGGAGTATTTTTGATTGGAGTTGACCAAGCGGTTTGAATACCCTTGGAGCATTTTTTATTTGATTTGACCAAGCGGTTTGAATACCCTTGGAGCATTTTGATTTGATTTTGACCAAGCGGCTTGGATACCCTTGGAGCATTTTGATTGATTTTTGACCAAGCGGTTTGAATACCCTTGGAGCATTTTGAATTGATTTTGACCAAGCGGCTTGGATGCCCTTGGAGCATTTTGATTTGATTTTGACCAAGCGGCTTGGATGCCCTTGGAGCATTTTGATTGTATTTTGAATTTTTATGTTTTTATGATTTGTTTGTATTTTTGACATATTTGATTTTTTTTGACATATTTGAATGTTTTTGTATTTTTGACATATTTGAATGTTTTTGTGTTTTATGTGTAGAATGCCTTCAAGTGAATGATATTGAGAGGTTCAGGCTCTTCAACACCATCTAATGATATAAGGTGATATGCTCCAGGCCCAACTCTTTGTGAAATCATGTACGGGCCTATCCAATTTACCATGAACTTGTCTCGTAGGTGCGACGACAAATTCAAATTCTATTGGTTTTCTTTGAGCACTAGATCTCCAACCTTGAATTCTCTTAAGTGGACTTTACTATTGTAAGCTCATGCAAGGTGATCTTGGTAAATGTGAAGATGCTCTAAAGCATTGACTCATCGTTCATCAAGAAGCATCAACTGATCAAGGCGGCCTTGCCACATGACATCATCATCTATGAAGTCCTTTAATGCTATGCGTAGAGTTGGAATTTCCAACTCTAGTGGCATGATGGCCTTAGTGCCATATACTAGTGAAAATGGTGTTGCCCCAGTGGGAGTCCGTATACTAGTCCTGTATGCCCATAGTGCAAGAGGTAACTACATGTGCCAATCCTTGTGATTGTCTTGCATCATCTTCCTCAAGATGGAGACTATTGTTTTGTTCGAGGCTTCTACTTGCCCATTTGCTTGTGGATAATAAGGCATTGAAAAATTGTGTTGAATATGGTATTTTTTCATTAAAGCATACACATTTTTGTTCTTGAAATATGGCCCATTATCCGATATTATCTTCGAAGGGACCCCAAAATGACTTATGATATTATGGAGTATAAACTCCGCAATCCTCGGTCCAGTTGTTGATGTTAAGGGGATCGCTTCAACCCATTTAGTGAAGTATTCAATGGCCGTTATGATGAATGTGTGTCGGCCTGAGGATGGGGGTGAGATCTTCCCAATCAAGTCTAGTCCCCATTGCGAGAATGGCCATGCTTCCTGGATGGGTTGCAAGGCTTGCGATGGTAAGTGCATTAGATTTGCATGATGTTGGCACTTAATGCATTTCTTGACATACTCACAGTAGTCCTTTTCCATGGTGGGCCAATAGTAACCCATTCTCAAGATGCGCTTAATGATGGCCATGCCACTGAAATGCCCTCCACATGTGCCATCGTGAGCTTGCAAAATTGCCCAGGATGCTTCCTGGGGCTCAAGACAATGGAGTAATACTCCATCATATCCTCATCTGTAGAGGATTTCTCCTAGCAATATGTATCTTGTTGCTTTCTGTTTGAACGTTCACCTTTCAGTATGTGACAAACCTTGAGGTACTATTCCAAGTTTTAGGAAGTCTCGTAGTTGGGAAAGCCAATCTTGATAAGCCATGACTTCTATAGAAAATATGGCTTGCTCTTCCTGCATTCTTAAGTTGGTGAACACGGATTGAGGAACAACTCTATGGTGTATGGTTGCGCCACACTCCATAGGTCCTTGGGAGATCAAAGACCCCCAAGGTGCCATTTGCAAGAAATCTCTAGCTATGAAGGACCAATCCTGATTTGGTTCGATGTGGATCATGTTGATTGATTCTTGATTGTCAAAAGCTTCATGACGTATTGCTGAGTGCGAAAGCACTTTCACATGAATGGTTGTAAAATTAGTAGATGGATTCTAAGGGATTAAGGATCCCAAAGAGGCCATGGTGTCTACAAATCTATTTGATGTACGAGGGATTGCCTCGATGTCATACCATTCTAGTCGGGCTAGGTAGGTGTCAACAAGTTCCTTGTAAGTCTTCAGGAGTGGGCACCTGCATTGAAATAGTCCTTTGACTTGGTTTACTATGAGCAAGGAGTCACCAAAGATATTCAATATTTTAATGCCCATTGCTATGGTTATTTGGAGTCCCAAGATCAATGCCTCATATTCCATGTTGTTGTTTGTGCAAGGGAAGTCTAGTTTGAATGATAAGGGCAATGGAGCACCCTGCGGTGTGATAAAGACAATCCCTACTCCACCCCTTGTTCACACTTCGAACCATCAAAGAACAATGACATGTCTCTTTCTTTCTTAGGTTCTTCAAGTTCTGGTAGATCTGATAATGCAAAGACCACATCATCAAGCAATTCTATGGTGAGAGGCTTGTTATCCTGAAGAGGCACCTCTACTAATTGATCTGCTATGACTTGTCCCTTGATGGAATTTTGGCTTATGAACTCTAGATCAAATTCTATCAATAGCATGATCCACTTTGTGGTACGTGTATTGTGATATGTCTTGCTCATCATGTACTTGCAAAGGATTTTGTTTTGATATGACGTAGGTTGTATTGCTCAACATGTAGTGTCATAACTTTCGAGTTGCAAAGACCACTACTAAACACAACTTTTTGACATACGCATATCCTAGCTCATAACTCACCAAGGTGCGACTAATGTAATATATGGCTTGCTCTTTGTCTTGTGCATTATTTTGGGCTAACATGGTGCCCAATGCAAAATCAGTAGCTGATATATATAGTAAAAATGGTATGTCTAGCCTTGGTGGAGCCAATACTGGCGGTGTTGCCAGATAAGTTTTGATCTCTGCAAAGGCTTGATGGCATTCTTCATCCCAATGAAAGGGGACCTCCTTGCATAGCAACCGATTCATGGGTCGACATTTGTCTGATAATTGCACGATGAATATTTTGATGGATGCTATCTTGCCTTGTAGGCTCCTTAGCTCCCTAATGTTGGTAGGGGTGGCCATTTCCAATATAGCCTTTACCTTTGTAGGATCGACTTCAATGCCTCTCTTGGATACGATGAATCCCAAAAGCTTGCCAAAAGTTATGCCAAATACACACTTCTTAGGATTCAATCAGACATTGTGCTCAATGAGGCGGTCAAAGACTTTTCTAAGGACTTCAGCATGCTCTTGCCACAATAGGGACTTGGCTAGTAAGTCATCCATGTAATCCTCTAAGATCTTATGCATATAGTCATGGAATATGTATGTCATGGCCCGTTGATATGTGGCACCAACATTTTTGAGACCGAATGGCATCACTTTGTAATAGAATGTTCCCCATGGAGTAATGAAAGTAGTTTTATGTTGATCTTCGGGCTTAATCTGAATCTGGTTGTATCCAAAAAAACCATCCATTAGGGAGAGCATCTCATGACCTACGGTTGCATCTACAAGAGCATCTATGTTTGGCAATGGGAATGAATCCTTTGGTGTTGCCCTATTTAAATCTCTAAAGTCTGTGCAGATACAGACTCTTCCATCGGGTTTCCCCATGGGTACCATGTTCGACACCCACTCAGGGTAGTCGATAGGAACTATGAACACTGCATCCAGTAGTTTTTGCAATTCGTTCTTCACCATCAAAGCGATGGTTGGATGCATTTTCCTCAGCTTTTTCTTGACTGGCTTCTTCATGGGATCCAATGAAAGGTTGTGAATGACTAACTTTGGATCTATCCCTGGCATGTCTTTGTAAGTCCAAGCAAAAATATTTGGCCTCTCTTTGAGGAGAGGAATTAGGATGGCTTGTTCCTCTAGAGATAGACTTTCTCCAAACTTGAATTTCCTTGGTTGGGTAGGATCATCATTGATGTCCACCTCGAAAGTCACTTCTATAGCCATATGTGACCCATCCTCTAGTTGATGAGGCATGGGTATCAAATGAATGTCATCGATGAGATTTATAGGTCCTACTGACTCAGGATCCAAACCAACATGGAAGACATCATACGCACAACCTGATGCAAAATGGAATGGCTATAACATCTCTTCATTGGGGAAGAGGTCTTCAGGCTCTATGGGTGAATCAACATGATCCCAATCAATAGCCTCTACATCAAGATGCAATGATTTGGTAGGATCTACTGGATTATGAAGTGGAGTGGCCAAATCAATGGAGATCATGTTGATGGATGGGATGAAATCTCCAGGACCACATGGGTGTAATCTTATCTCAGAGGTTTCCCTTCCATACTTACGATGAGGCTCTAGAGGAATGGGAATTTTTGGATCTAGCCCATGAGTAGTGTAGATAATAGGATCATTGGGCTCTAACCGCTCTCTGAATGTAGGTGGAGGGGGATTGACCATCTAGTGAATGGCATCTAGGTCAATAGGTCTCCCCAAAAATCATAGATGAGGATCTATGGCATGGAGTGCCACCTCTCTCTCTACCAACATGTCGACTTGTCACAAGTGGTGAGGCCCAAGATAAGCCATCTCAATTTCATAGTCAAAATCATCATCGCTTATCCAGAAACCGTTAGCATTGGTATGCGGCCCTAAGACAAGGGGCTCATGCCTTGGCCCCAAGTAGGCCATCTCCATTTCATCTTCATATTCTTCGTCACTTATGAAGAATCCATTTGCATTTGTCTCTTGCCCCAAAGTCAGGGGTTGATGGCTCAGGCCTAAGTAGGCTCTTTCTGTTGAGTCCTCTGATTCATAGTCACTTTCATCCGATATGTACCCACTCTCATTATGGATGGACCATGTGAATATTTGTAAATAGCGAGGCCCATGGTAGGCTAAGCCAAGTTGCGCCTCATCATCACTTGCTTCATATCCATTCTCCTCATCCCATGAGTTGTACCCTGTTGGGGTGGAATCAATTGAGATGTTTGGATGATAAATTTTTGGTGGTGGTACGTTCACCGTGGCCACTTGTCTGTTGCTCAAATTTCTTGTTCTTAGGGGGTGATAAGGAATGAAATCGATGTCTTCTCCTAACCCTAAGCTTAATCTATCCAATGCTACTACAAGAGAGTCATCTCGACCTCCAATATAATAGCCTAACCCAAACCTATCGGAGGGAAGCTGATATTGTGGCTCGTATGGCCGCCTGTGCCCCTGCTCATATATACCAAGGCCATAGCCATGCCAATGGCAATGCTCAAAGTAGCTTAGAGAAAACTCGGGATTAGAGAGGTAATGAACATTGACCATGAATAATTCATCATAATCCTCTTCTACGTCTGAAGACTTATGGGCGTAGTCCAGGCTGACATAGACAAAATTGGTTTGGTTGGGAGGGATTCCAAGTGGAACCACTATTCCCACTGGTGGTCTCAAGTCCTTAGGTCTTCCCATGTCTTGTGCAGACTCAATGATAGGTGTAAAGGTAATGTTCTGCACAAGGTACTCCCCTATGCCTGTGCTTGCCAAGTGTATTGATGCATGCGATGTGGATGACCCTACGGATGACACTGGCAAAGTGGGATGGTAATCACTATCTTCATCTTGATCTTGAAGATCTTCTTCTTCCATAGGACTTGGCATTTTAGCAATGGCTATAGTTGGCACTTCCTTGGGCCTTTCTTCCTCGACTAAGGGTGCCTTTAGCTTCTGATTATCTTTTGGTTTTGATGTTGATGGTACTTTAGAAGCATTGACTATTTTAAGTGCACTAGGAGGTGTTGATGTGCATGGGTCTTTTCTTACCCTTTTGTCTTTGTTATCCAATTGTGTGGTTGGAGATGAAGGTGCTACGTATAGGTGGGTAGAAGGAATTACAAATTCTCCTAGAATGTCCACCTGATGGACGTATTTAAATGGCTCTTCATCAGCCAAAACCACATAGACTTTGTTTTCGTGCACATACTTGACACATTGGTGCAAGATCGAAGGAACACACTTCATGGCCCTTATCCAAGGATGCCCTAGGAGGATGTTGTATTGCATAGCCCCTTCCAAGACATGACACATCACAGGGATGGTCTTATGCCCCACCTTGATGGGTAGGACTATCATTCCCATAGTATTGCATAAAGCATCATTAAAAGCTCTCAATGTGTAGGCTCCTAGAACGATATTGGACTTGGGGATCTTGAGGTGCTCTATTGTTGTTGTTGTAATGATGTTTATTGATGAACCTATATCGACCAAGACCCTCTTGAAAGGTAAGTCATTGATTACTACCACAATGTTCAATGGAGGGTCTGGTAAGGCAGTAGGTACTGTCTTAATCTCATAATCATAGAATCGAATTACAGGTTCCTGGAATTCTTGTACTTGTCCCACAAAATGAGTGAATGCATTTGCATCTTGTGGTTGGAGCTCAATTGTCCTTAAAATTTCCATTAAAGTCTCCCTATGCTTTGGGGACTATTGTATGAGCTCATAGATGGATAACTTAGCTAGAGTCGTCTGTAGGTTTTGCTCCAATCTACTCCGGATAGTTACCACAGGTCGTGTTGGTGGACCTGGAAGGTTGTCTTACCCCTGCCTCTACCTAGGTGCAGCTGGGACATTCATGGGAGCTGCAGGAGGTTGCGGTTGACCATACCATCTAGTCTTGGTTGCTATGTTAACAATCTCAACCATCCCAACGCATCCGTGGGTAGGTATATCAGCTCGAACCTGATTGACTTGGGCCCCTTGCTCCCTAGGGGCCTCATGATTGGGCAATGAGTTTTTGTATATGCCCATGTCTCTATTATCGAGAGCCAATGGGTTGTCAACTTTGAGTTCTCCCGCCTCAATCATGTTTTGCACTTGATGCTTAAAACCAATGCAAGCCTCAATGTCATGCCCCGGTATCCTGTGATAAGGGCAAAATTGATCTTCCCTATATCCTTTTGGCTTAGGATGGTTGGGATCTATAAGAGGTATATCAGGAAATCTGATCCTCTTGGCCTCGCTCAACTGATTAAAGATTGATTGCATTGATTATGTCAGAGGTGTGAAATAGCGAGGCGACTTGCATTCTTTGTTTTGCCCCTAATTGTTCCTTTGATCGTAATTGGTTGGTGGGGGATGTGCTTGATAGTTCTGGGGTTGTTGTGCACCCCCATCCTTAGGTGTAGCCAATACGACTTGATTGATTGGATCAGGGTTGCCCTGCTTCTGCTTGTACTTGTCATTCTTACCATTCTTGTTCCACTCCTTTTTGTTTCGGAGTTTAATGGTTCCCTCATCTACTTTTATGTCTTCGATGAGTTTGGCCTATGCCAAAGCTTCCTCAAATGAAGGATACTTCTGAAGTTGTAGCAAGAGGGAGATGTGTTTAGAACAACTTTTGGTGAACATGCGAATGATCTCTTCTATGGGAATGGAGAATGATAATTTTACCATGACTTTTCTCCATCTATTCCCATAATCCATTGTTGGCTCATCATCATATTGTTTCAAGTTGGCCAGGTCTGAAAGGTTCACCTTCTTCTTAGCACCAAAGGAGAAATGCTTTAGGAATGCGTTTACTAGTTGTTCAAAGTTGGTTATGCTATGCTTAGGTAGTTGGTTGAACCATTGAGTGGCAACACCTAAAAATGTCATTATGAATGTTCTTAGCATGAGAGCATCATTGTCTTCAAGATGAAAACATGCATTGATAAAATTGGTGACGTGCTCTTGTGCATCCTCTTCACCCTTAAATTTTTCTAACCTAGGCATCTCAAAGTGCTTAGGATATGGAGGGCTAGGGATTGATGGGCACAATGGTTGGTTGCTGACATCATCCTTAATGTTGTCACAAAATCGTGACACTTCTGGCTTCCAGCAGCTTTCCTTGCACCTGCGTCACGAAATCGTGACACTTTCAGCTTTTGTTGACGTCATCATCATTCTTGTTGCGAAATCGCAACGCTTCCAACTTCTAGCAGCTTTCCTTGCATCCTATTGCGAAATCATGACACTTTCAACTTTTGCTGATGTCATCATCATTCTTGTCACGAAATCGTGACGCTTTCGGCTTCTAGCAGCTTTCCTTGCACCCTATCACGAAATCGTGACGCTTTCAGCTTTCGCTGATGTCATCATCAACCTTGTCGCGAAATCGTGACGCTTCTAACTTTTGTACAATCCTAGCTTCATGCAGTAGCGAAATTTATACAAATTTGTGCCTTGTGCTTTCAACTTGCTTCTTCTCAAGAAATTTTGACTTGTAACATAATCGCTGCATCTTTAAGTTCCACTCTTTTGTCTGGTAGCGAAATTGCTACACCTTCAAGTTGTGCAACTTTTACCCGTAGCGAAATCGCTACACCTTCGAGTTGTGCAATTTTTACCTATAGAGAAATCGCTACACCTTCGAGTTGTGCAACTTTTACCCATAGCAAAATGGCTACACCTTCGAGTTGTGCAATTTTTACCTGTAGCGAAATTGCTACACCTTTGCTTTGTGCCTTTGCAACTCGTAGCAAAATCGCTACGCCTTTGTGTTGTCCCTTTGCAACTTGTAGCGAAATCGCTACCACATTTTCACTTAACACTTTCTCCCTGCTTCTGCCAATGAAAATTCAACATGTAGCAAAATCGCTATAGTTTCTCGACTTAGCTTCTTGGCCTCCGATATGTCATGAAATCGTGACAGTTTACCTTGCACCTTCTCTTTCCTCATTTCCATCGTGAAATCACGACATTTCTGGCTGCACTTTCTCTCTCCTCATTTTCGTCACGAAATCGTGACATTTTTGGCTACACTTTCTCTCTCCTCATTTTTGTCGCGAAATCATGACATTTCTTGCTGCACTTTCTCTCTCCTCACTTTTGTCGTGAAATCACGACATTTCTTGCTGCACTTTCTCTCTCCTCCGACTTGTCGCGAAATCGTGACAGAAAACATGTCGCGATATCGTGACAATTTTCTAACTTGTCTTTTTCTTCGAATTTTTTCTATCTTCTGCATCTGAATGACTTCTGATTTGTCTACCCACTGCATCCTTGGATCTAACTGCCTGTGTTGACAACAATGACAACCTTCTCTATCTACCCACTGCATCCTTGGATCTAACTGCCTGTGTTGACAACAATGACAACCTTCTTGCAACACCTTGCTCAACAATCTCCCCCTTTGGAATTATTGGCAACACCTGTATACATTCCTGTAACTCTTCTCCCTCTTTGTCAATAATACCAAAGGGCTGCTGCAGACTCTCCCTGTCCATCCTCACACTTCTTAGGCACAATTTGACTCCCCCTGAGTCCATCCTCAAATACTCAAATGCTCCCCCTGAGAAAGTGATCCCTATAGCTAGTCACTTCTTAGGAAGTGTGACTACTCCTAATTTGCTTCGAAGATACTCAAATACTTCCTTGGGCAAAGGTTTTGTAAAAATATCTGCTACCTATTTTGTAGTTGGGACATAGTCCAATTTAACTTCTCCTTTTGCAATTTTTTCTTTCAAGAAATGATACCTTATAGCTATGTGCTTTGTTCGTGAGTGCATTACTAGATTCTTAGAAATGTTGATTGCACTGGTGTTGTCACACTTTACTGATATTGGTTCACTAAAATTAATGCCTAGATCTTTCAAAGTTTGTTTCATCCACAAGACTTGTGTACAACATGTTGCTGTTGCAATATATTCTGCCTCAGCTGTAGATAGAGAAACCGACTCTTGCTTTTTACTGTGCCATGCTACCAATCTGTCCCCCAAATAGAATGCTCCTCCACTGGTACTCTTTCTATCATCAACACATCCAGCCCAATCTGCATTTGAATATGATATAAGAGTGAAATATTTGCCTTTTGGATACCACAACCCATACTCCATGGTGCCTTTGAGATACCGAAAGATCCTTTTAACTGCTGTTACATGAGTTTCTTTGGGACTGGCCTAAAATATGGCTACCATGCATACTGCCTGCAGAATATTAGGTCTGGTTGCTGTTAAGTATAGTAAGCTTCCTATCATTGATCTATACATGGTTTGATCTACAGGTGGAGATTTGTCTTCTTTACTCAATTTGCAGCCTGTTGTCATGGGAGTGCTTACTGGCTTACAGTCCTCCATAGTGAACCTCTTTAGCATTTCTTTCACATATTTGATTTGGGAAATGAATATTCCTCTCTCATTTTGATTGACTTGTAGCCCCAGAAAGTAAGACAGTTCACCAATCATAGACATCTCAAATTCATTCTGCATCTTATTTGTTAAGTCTTTACAAGCTTCATCTTTGTTGCTGCAAAATATGATATCATCTACATAGACAACTAAAACAACGAGATGCCCACTTTTTGTTTTCACATACAGATTACTGTCTACCAAACCTTTCTTGAATCCCTGTTGAGAGAGATAGTTATCTAGCCTAGCATACCAAGCCCGTGGTGCTTGCTTTAATCCATACAGTGCTTTCTTTAATCTGCAGACAAGGTTAGGATCCTCACTAATTTGAAATCCATCTGGTTGTTCAATATAAACCTCTTCTTCGAGTTTCCCATTTAAAAAGGAAGATTTTACGTCCATCTGATACACCCTAAAATTTTTGTGAGTTGCTAAAGCCAAAAACATTCTAATTGCTTCTAATCTGGCCACTGGAGCAAAAGTCTCTTCAAAATCAAAGCCTTCGACCTGTGCATATCCTTTACAAACCAGTCTTGCTTTGTTCCTAATGACCTGTCCGTCTTCATTTAATTTGTTTCGAAATATCCACTTGGTGCCGATTACATTCTTGTTTGTAGGTCTAGGTACTAACTCCCAAGTTCTGTTCTTTTTAATTTGATCTAACTCTTCATTTATTGCCTTCATCTAGCTGTCATCTTTGCTTGCTTCATCTATGTTTTTGGGCTCAATGCTGGATAAAAGAGGGTAGTTACTTATTACTTTTTTTCTTGTCTAAATGCCAGCTGTGGGATCTCCAATTATTTGATCTCTAGGATGATTTTTCTGCCAGCTGTCGGTTTTGAATTTTTTGTTTTCTTGCATCTCTGAGTCATTTGATAAGTTATTTGCATCAGTCGTAGATGTATTTTCGGTGCCATGTACTTCATCACCTTCAATGACTTCTTCATAGATTGGGAAGTTTTCTTGAAAATTAACTATTTGTTTCCTCCCTTCATCGAATTTAACATTTGCACTATCCACAATTTTCTTGAGTCTCTTGTTGTAGCATTTGTAAGCTTTGCTATGTGGAGAATATCCAACAAAAACACCTTCATCTGCTCTATCTTCAAACTTTCCAAGGTTGTCATTAGTTTTTCTGATGTAGCACTTACAGCCAAATACTTTGAGATGTTTTGCTGTTGCTTTTCTACCAAACCATAACTCATACAGTGTTTTGTATTCAAGAGTTCTTAACATATAACTGTTTTGAATGTATACTGCTGTGTGAACTGCTTCTTTCCAGAATCTATTTGCTATTTTGTTTTTTGCTAGCATGGTGCGTGCCATTTCCTGTATAGTTCTGTTCTTCCTCTCTACTACTCCATTCTGCTGAGGCATTCTGGCTGCTAAATATTGTCTCCTGATACCATATTTTTCATAGTATTCTGTAAATTCATTCGAAATGAATTCTCCTCCTTTGTCTGATCGCAACCATTTAATCCTTTTTCCTATTTCATTCTCAACTAACTGTTTGAAGGTTCTGAACATTTCAAAAGCTTCTGTTTTATATTTTAGGAAGAATATCCATGTCATTCTAGAAAAATCATCGATACACAGCATAAAGTATTTGTCGTCGTTAATGCTTTGAGTCCTCATGGGTCCACATAAGTCTGTATGAATAAGTTCCAAGGGTCTGCTCGTGTGATATTATTTTGTTTTAAATGAAACTCTGGTTTGCTTTCCCTTTTGACATGAAGCACAAACACTGTTTGAAGGTTTCTTAATGGTTGGAATATCTCTTATTGCTTGTTTAGAGCTGATTTTCACCAAATTGTCAAAACTTATGTGTCCTAGTCTCTTATGCCACAACCAATTCTCTTCTTCTTGTCCAATGAAACACATACCTTCTAAAAATTTTGAGAGTGTGTATAGGTTGCCAGCCGTACTTGAGCCGATTGCTATCAATTTACTGCTATTTATTTTTCTGACTTCACAACCCTACTTCTTGAAAACCACTTCATGTCCTTTATCACAAATTTGACTCACACTTAACAGGTTATGTTTCAAACCATCCACATATAAAACTTCTTCTGACTTGATTTTCCCTTCACTAATTTTGACCGATCCTTTACCTATTATTTTGGCTCCACCATTATTGCCGAACTTCACAGAACCACCCTCATACTTCTGTAGATTTTCAAATTTTTGTTTATCACCTGTCATGTGACTTGAGCAACCACTGTCAAGAATCCACGATACATATTTATTTTGAGCCCTAAACGCTGTCTGCACTATTAAAGATTCTTGTTCTTTCCTGAGCTGTTCTTTTTGTTTCCATTCTATTTTAACTGTGGTGTTGGGTTCTAGCTAGGATTTCCCCTTTTTAGAATCTTGCACATTTTCTTCAGAAGAAATTCTATTTTGTTTTGCCCTATACGGTTGAGTTCTTCTTTTCTGAGATTGATATGAAATGGAAATACTACGACAATTTTTGGCAATATGCCCAAAGTTATGACACTTAAAGCACTCTACTGCATAACTCATTAGAGGAGAAAAATCATTTCTACTAGTGAAACTTCTTGGGCCTATATTGTATTTGCAGTCAACGATTTTATGTCCATAACCATTACATTTAAAATAGAAACCATAGAAATAATGATTGAACCTGAAATATGGTCTTGGCCAAGTTGTTGCAGGAGCCTTAGATCTTCTTTTCTTTTAATGTATGACCTTGGTAAAGCCATCATTGTTAGCTGCTATTTCAGGACTGACATTACAGCTTTCTTTTGCCTGATTTGTTTTTCTTTCCATAGCCTGTTTCTTGTCTTTACTCTTTTCACTTTCAACATTGCTTGCCTTTGGTCCACTTGATGATTCTCCTTCAGTAAAGCCCAGACCGAATTTGATACCTGTGGATCTTTGATCGCTTAGAATTTTGTCCAGCTTCATCGAACTTTCTTCACGTTTTAAATGACAGCTAATTTTTTGATCCAGCTCTTGTATCTGTATTCGGAGACTAACATTTTCTTCTTCCAATTTGTAGCAGTAATCTATCTTCATGGTTACCTGTATTTCAAGATCTTCAGACATTTTCTTGTATTCTTCTGTCTATGTTTTTAGACTGGCTATAATTTCATTTGCATCCTTAAGTTTCCTTACCAGTTTTTCATTCTTCCTTTTCTCAGATTTCCATTCCATAAGAGCAGACACCAGCTCACCCTCTAAATCAACTTCAGCCTCATCTTCTTCAATAGATACTTCAGAGTTCATTCCCTCTATGTTTTCTGTGTTTTCTACCTCTTCTGATTCATCTATTTCAAATGCCATAAAGAGAGCCTCACCTGTTCCTTCTTCAGAGTCTTCACTAGAACTGTCCTCTAAAGATTCTGCATTTCGAGAGATAAAGCTTTTTTTTTTGAAATTGCCTTTTCTAAAGTTTGTTTTCTTCCTCCATTCACCTCTTTCTTGATGCTGAGTTTCTTCACCTTTGTTTTTGTCATTGAGAGGACATTTGGTAGCAAAGTGTCCAATGCCTCCACAATCGAAACATTTAAGAGGTAGCTTTCCTTTGTATTTTCCTTTTCCTTTCTTCGACTTTCTTACAAAATTTGCTTCCATTTCATCTGAATCATTCTCTTCTTCAGATTCTTGTTTTGTGCTTTTGCCTTTTAGAGATTTGAAGGCTGCTTCTCTATCTGTGGGATTAGACCTTCCTATTCTCATTTCAAAAGTAGTAAAAGAACCATGCATCTCATCCATACTAAAGTGATTTAGATCTTTGGCTTCTTCTATGGCAGAGACTTTAGAATCAAATCTAGGAGGAAGTGATCTCAATACATTTTTCACGATAGCAGCATCGGTTAATTCTTTGCCAAGACCTCTGATTGAATTTGTGATCCCATTGACTCTTTGCATGAAAGTTTCTATGTTCTCATCATTGTCCATCTTTAAAGATTCGTATTGAGCTCGATGTGCTTGAAGTTTGGCCTCCTTGATCCTATCATCTCCTTCATGAATGTTCTCTAGTTTATCCCAGATATCTTTTGCTGATTCACAATTTATGACTTTGACTAGCTCACTGTCAACTAGTCCACACATGATAGCATTTCTTGCTTTTGAATCATATTCAAATGCCTTTTTACCTGTAGTGTATGTTGGAGCAGTGGCAGGAGCTTTGTAACCATTTACTATCGCACCCCAGATGTCAAAACCCAAAGCACTGAGATATGTCTGCATTCTAATTTTCTAGAACGCATAATTGGTCCCATCAAACAATGGTGCTTTGTTCGAAGAGAATCCTTCACCACTTGCCATTGCATAGTTTCCAAGATCACCTTAGCTGTTTAAGCCTGTTTAGGTACCTGGATCTGATACCAATTGTTGTAATCACAATGACACTGAGAGGGGGGGTGAATCAGTGTGTTCTTTAAAATTTCTAAAAGCATATGATTTTAAAACCAACAACAGTTTAAAGCAGATAAAAGAGATACTAAATGCATCAAGAAAGCATCACACATAACACAACATTTTAACGAGGTTCACCAATGTGGCTACTCCTCAAAAATACTACTTGGACTACCATCCAAATCCAGTCAATGCAAAGCTACAACTTTACATAATCCTTTACCAGCACCAACTGGAAGGAGCACCAACCCCTTAACTTTATCTGCTTCAACAGATGGAGCACCAACTCCTATTTCACCAGCACCCACTGGAAAGAGGCACCAACCCCTTGTGCCAAGCTACAACTTGGAAGACAATAATAAAAATTACAGAATAAAAACTTTCACCTCAATTTTCATGATCTGCTATTTTTTTGTATGCTGCTTGTCTACATTTTGCTGCTTCTGCGCAAAAGGATTCGCACTATTCGACCGCTTCTCTATATTTCTTCATGCTCTCTACTGTTTTCGGCTGATTGATCACTTCTGTAAACTACGCACTATCACTTCGGACTTGGAACACAACTTCTGCACATCGCGCTCTTATCTTCGCACAATTCACTCTGCTTGCTCTCGCATATTATTTCATTGCAATGCACACTCTCTCATCATAACGCACACTCTACTACAAATCCAAAGGACTATCACTTCTGTAAACTGTGCATTCTTACTTTGGACTTGAAATACACCCTCTGCACATTGCGCTAATGATTCTCAATGAATCGATATGCACTCTTCACATCGACACTAAAGAAATATCGCTTTGGCCTTAGCTCAGATCGAAACGACTCACTCTCAGTGCACTGTAAATTTTGCATACGCAACTTCTCTTCACACAACACCCTTCCATCTTCAATGAGCCTTCATTTTATAGAAGAATCTTCAAGAACAATTATTAAAGCACAGTCAGCTATAACACTAGGACGTCGGCTACAAACCCTAATGATATTGACTTCAACCCTAGAATTTTTTGGCTGCTTAATCCTGGTGATTATCGACAGCAAACCCTTAACACTTCTGCTATAAAAAACCTAGTAAATGTTGGCTTCGAAACCCTAAAAACGTCCACTGTAACACCCTTAACAATGTCAGCTTTAGAACTCTAAAGACGGTCGCTGTAAAACCCTAGAAAATGTCAGCTTCGAAACCCTAAAATTCATCGGCCTCGATTCAACTTGTCGGCCTCAAATGTTGTTGCCACCTTTGTCACCTTTCTATTGTTGTTGCAACGAAATACTAACATGTCACGATATCGTGACACTTTTTGTAGTCGTACACCTTCATGCCCTTGCTGTCATGAAATCGTGACCAATTTGGCCTTTGAAAGCTTTCCCACTATTCATGTCGCAAAATCGTGACACTTTGAACTTTTGCTGATGTCATCCTTAATGTTGTCACGAAATCGTGACACTTTCGGCTTCCAGTAGCTTTCCTTGCACCCTATCGTGAAATCGTGAAACTTTCATTTTTTGCTGACGTCATCATCATTCTTGTCGCAAAATCACAACGCTTTCGGCTTCCAATAGCTTTCCTTGCATCCTGTTGTGAAATCACGACACTTTCAGCTTTTGCTGACGTCATCATCATTCTTGTCACGAAATCACGACGCTTCCAGCTTCTAGCAGCTTTCCTTGCACCCTATCACGAAATCGTGACACTTTCAGCTTTCACTAACGTCATCATCAACCTTGTCGCGAAATCGCAATGCTTCTGAATTTTGTACAATCCTAGCTTCATGCAGTAGCGAAATTTCTACAACTTTGTGCCTTGTGCTTTCAACTTGCTTCTTCTCAAGAAATTTTGACTTGTAACATAATCGCTGCATCTTTAAGTTCCACTCTTTTGTCTAGTAGAAAAATCGCTACACCTTCGAGTTGTGCAACTTTTACCCGTAGCGAAATCGCTACACCTTCGAGTTGTGCAATTTTTACCCGTAGCGAAATCGCTACACCTTCGAGTTGTGCAATTTTTACCTGTAGCGAAATCGCTACACCTTCGAGTTGTGCAAATTTTACCCGTAGCGAAATTGCTACACCTTCGAGTTGTGCAATTTTTACTTGTAGCGAAATCGCTACACCTTTGCTTTGTGCCTTTGCAACTCGTAGCAAAATTGCTACGCCTTTGTGTTGTCCCTTTGCAACTTGTAGCGAAATCACTACCACTTTTTCACTTAACACTTTCTCCCTGCTTCTGCCAACGAAAATTCAACATGTAGCGAAATCGCTATAGTTTCTCGACTTAGCTTCTTGGCCTCCGATATGTCGCAAAATCGCGGCAGTTTACCTTGCGCCTTCTCTTTCCTCACTTTCGTCGTGAAATCGTGACATTTTTGGCTGCACTTTCTCTCTCCTCATTTTCGTCGTGAAATCGTGACATTTCCGGCTGCACTTTCTCTCTCCTCATTTTCGTCACGAAATCGTGACATTTCTTGCTACACTTTCTCTCTCCTCACTTTCATCGTGAAATCGTGACATTTCTTACTGCACTTTCTCTCTCCTCCGACTTGTCGCGAAATCGCGACAGAAAACATGTCGCGATATCGCGACAATTTTCTAACTTGTATTTTTCTTCGAATTTTTTCTATCTTCTGCATCTGAATGACTTCTGATCTGTCTACCCACTGCATCCTTGGATCTAACTGCCTGTGTTGACAACAATGACAACCTTCTCTGTCTACCCACTACATCCTTGGATCTAACTGCCTGTGTTGACAACAATGACAACCTTCTTGCAACACCTTGCTCAACATATCAAAGTGCTTAGGATATGGAGGGCTAGGGATTTATGGGCACAATGGTTGGTTGTGTATTTTACTCAATGTTGGCAAGTTCCCAGATACCTCTTGTTTCTCAAAGGCTTTTATATTTTTAGCAATTTCTTGAAATACCTTTGATGCATGGATTTCCTCCTCTTGTAGGCCTACTCACAGTGGCAATGGAGGTAATGATATATCCATTTGATTTTTTTCATTTTTCTCCCTCCTATGAGGGGACTCAAGATTGTGATCCTGGTTTGTTATGTTTGCCCTTTCTCCACTAGTTGGATTTTGTTCATGGCTTGGTGGGTGATTTCGTTGTGGGCTATCTTTTCTAGTGTGCCTAGGAAGTCAGCACATCTATTTTTTTTGTGGTCACCACCATTTGTCTGTAAATTTCTAAGAGCTAGCCGCTCATCTTGCTCTCTTAAGCGCTGCTCATGTTGGCGCAAGAGTATTTCTCTTTGTTTATCCTGTTCAAGAGCTTCCACTATGTCTCGATCCTTATGTAACACATTTTCTAACCTTATCACATGGTTAGTTTGCACTGTCATAGAAGACTCATATTTATCTGACTCTGTTCTTGTTGTCTTGACTCATATTCCTCAAGGAGGTTTTTGTTGTACCTATACTCTTGCTAGCTAATGTGACTTGTTTAGTGTACTGTTGAGTATCCCTATGATCAAACTCTGTACATCTACTGCGGGGTCACTCTAAGGTACCCCTAGACTGAGAGATGTGCTTATAAGTCACATTTCATGAGCTTCCAGATGCAGAGTTCTCAATAGCTACAATTATTTGAGTTGGTCGTGTAGAAAACCGATCCAACCTGTCTAGTTGCCTTATTTTCCATGGCTAGTCTCGTGGGGTGTCATTCACTCCTATGAGGTCATAGTCTATGGGAATATTTTCTTTTGTATGAAGGGTTTCTTCTATCTGATTCCCATGACTAGATGTAGCTCTAGTTTCTTGCCCTTTAGTGGGCAGACCTATTTCATATGTTTCTTGTGAATCTTGAGGTGTTACAAATCTTGCTTGCCTTCTTGATGAAGAGGGATTTGTGGTGATATGTTTTCTCCATGTGGATTGATATGTAGCAGTCTTGTCATCCCTATGTGAAGAATGAGTTTTAGAACCTTCTTTATGTCCATGTGAGGAGGAAGCCCTTGAAGCTCCCTCACGTCTTTGAGTGTTTCTGTGTGTTTAGAGGAGGCCCTTGAGGTCTCCTCATGTCTCCTTGATGAGGATGGTTGTGAAGCCTCTTTTTGTTTGTGTATTTGTTCCATGATGTTGTTCCCTACTTGGGTTTTCTCGAGGAGATCCCCCAAGGGTTGATTTATCACCCCTTAGGCTCATGGAGCTACATCCCACGGTATTACGGGTAGGTCGTTCAATGTTACTACGACTTCACCTATGGGTATGAGTTGCTTCAGTCTCTCCCTCGATATCATACCGAGGGTGTTTACTTCTTATTTTGACCATTTTGTCCATGAATTGATATTTTGAGTTGTAATTTAGGAATAGCCACACAATACCAAACAAAATTTTATCTTGATTATTGATTTGAGTGTACCTTAAACTGTTTGGTGTGTTTTGATGTGTTGTTCTTTTGATTTCTTGCTTTTGTTCTTGGATTAAGAATGAGAAGACTCATCCATAGTGATAATCAATTACACCCATGCCAAACATGATTTTATCAAAAGAAGCTAGGGTACACCGTTGAAGTCCTAGTGGGGGGTTCGCCTAGCTCTTCCACTCTAAACCAATGATTGTTCCAACAGTGGGATATAGTTTGAGCACAAGTAACTTAGCACCACTATAAATAAGTTTCCCAATCCATTTATAGGAAGGTCTAGGGGGTAAGCCAGTGGAAGAAGATGAATTCCAATGTCATTGGACTAAATTGAGGGTTGGTGATGAAATCCAACTCCCCAATGTTTAAATGATACGTGCATACGTGGTGTTCATTTCAATATTGCATAACATAAAGTGCATCATATAGCAACACTGAGTCTTTCCTATATGCCTAAGTGCAAAAATACATTTCAATATTTAGAAAGATGCATGAACTACTATGATTTGTATGAGTGCACTTTATTTCATGTAGCTATGGCCTCTAGTAGGGCCTCAAAGCAAGCAAAAAACATACAATGTCTAGCACATTGGATTCTAGGGTGAACTTTTCAGGCATAAATTGTTGTTCCTAGAAATACCTGGTGGAAATCTAAAAGAAGATCTAATATATGCAAAATGCTTAATTATTTCTCCACCCTTTATTAGGCCTATTTTTTGGTAAAACTGCTTTTATGGATTAGCCATTGTCATCTGCAGTGACTAAGATCTGGTCATTGTCGTTTGCAACGGATAAGGTCTAGCCGCTCTAGGCTTGAGCGGATAAGATCTGGTCGCTCTAGGCTTGAGCGGCTAGGCTTGGATGGCTTGAAAAGGCCTCAAATGAGTGGTGAGAACCAATTTTGATGCTTGGAAAGTCCAATATTATGTCATCTAATATTATGAATGTGTCTATGTGAGTAGCTCCCCTAAGCATGACACGTTTTAGGTGTCTACACTTCTATTTCCTCATTTCCATTTTTTGCAATCTATTCCTTAGAAAATGCATTAGTATTATTTTTAAATACAATAATATCTTGTAAAATATCAATTGAATATAGATCATATATATCATTGTGGATTGATCGTGTAGCTTCTATCCCATTTTTATTTATGATGAGACACTTATTGAATCCATTTATAGATCTAAAATCAACCATCCTTTTGCTGTTTAACAAAATTTTATGTTAATATAGGAACATACATTACATCATGTAACAAAATATTTGGAAATGATGTACTGGGTATTACACACCCATATCCATGTATAAGATAGGTTTTTCCATTGTAATTTTCAACCTAAAATTGTTAGTGACTTCAAGGCAATCAAACCATTGTAAATTTCCTTTCATGTGATGACTTGCACCGGAATCAATAAACCAAATGTCCTTTTCATTTTGACCTATAGAATTGTTTGTGCATGAAGTAATTTTAAATCTTTGATATGGAATATTATACGGATTGTGATCTTGAATCCTTTCGTAGTGTATCTTGTGATGATATGTTCCCCTTTCTAACTTATCCATTATCTTAAGAAATTGTAGTATTCCTTATGTCTCCCAATATTTCCAACTTCTAGATTCTCACCTTCAATTATTGTAGTATATGATCAAGTTTGATATGATCTTTTCAATCATCCAGGTTTTGTAGAATATTTTATATCTTCCAAGTATTTTGAATATACTATGGTCTTGATAAAGTACTTAGCTTTCTTAGTTTTCTTTTAGTTGAATCCCTTTTGTCTCCCTAATGTTCAACTACAAGACAAACACTTTAATTCTCCTTATAGAAAGCTAGAAATAATTTTAATGCACTTTCAATTTTGATAAGGTTCTCTATTTTCAAGACCTTTAGGTTGGATTCCTTGTATCATTAATTTGAGCATGAGACTAATAACAAATGTAATTTTCCAAATTTTTAATAACTCTATAATGTGCTTCCTATATCCTTTAATTTTCAATAATATAGTTTCTAAATTTCAAGATACTAAGTTGGTGTTGAAATCCTTATAACTCCCTAACTAAAAATTTAGAAAATATGGATATTTGCAAATTTAATGTTTCAATTTTCTATGTAGAACTAAAAAATATAGATAGAGACTCACAAGAGCTCATAATATAGAAGATCCTACAAAACATCTAATCATGACACTTGATGGTCCTAGCAATATTTATTGTAGATAGCTCTTTTGCATTTGGTTAGGGGTGCAACTAGGTAAATATTATTTGCACTGATAACTCTTCCAAGTGTAGTTCAACACTTAGTAGATGGTAAAGCATCATGACCAATGGTTCACCCCACTCTAAGAAAGGTTTTTTTATGAGACGTAGAGTTTCAAAAAAATTTAAATGGAAGGTGATGCAGAGAAAATTCTAAAGACTAGATCCTTTGAAAAGTCATCAAAATAGTAGTAAGCACTCATTACACTTAGGATATTTTTCCTTAAGAATATTTTGAATGAAGACCTGAGCCAAGGCCAAGAAGGTGAAAGGTTAAAAAAAGATATGTTAGAAAAAATGTTTCAATCAAAGGATGGCACCACTTTGCAAAAGTTTCAACCAAAAATAGAAGGTCTAAAGGCCTATGAAGCATACCAAATTTCAAATATTAGAAATAAAAAGGTTCCAAAGGACGTAAAGGGAGCAAAACTTTTGAAGATTGAAGATTGTTAAAATTCTAAAGAAGAGAAATGAAGAAAAATTTTAAGGGTCAGGTCACAAGTTGCAAGACCCTAAAGATCGAGTGTAATAAAAGTTTTGAAAGTCAAAGGAGGTAAAAAAAAGAGATGGCAAGGAACAAATGCAATCCAAGCCCTAAAATAGTAATGATATATTCAAGACATTGGTTTAATAGGAAGAAGAACTCATGGAAGGAGTGGATGGTAATAACAAAAGTAGTAACATGCATGTTTAATCCCCTCTCTACACTTCTATCCTGGTGCAAGTGATAGAGTATAGTGAGTTACCATAGCTAAATATGGTAGGGGTATCAATAGTGCATATCCAAAAGTAGATAATAGTAAAAAACGTCATAATGGGTGTGGTAGATAAAAATGTAGAGATGCCAACTTTAGGGATTAGCTAGATAGAGAAGAGAGTGAAGAACATCAACTTTTAAAGAGTGGGTGAAAAATTAAACAAGGATTTGAAAGCATCTCAAGGAGACAAACTGGTCAATGGGGGATCGATGAGGACAATAGACTTGTACTTATCTCAAGGTAACCAATGATTATATAATAATAGAATATTAGGGGATTAAACAATAAAATCATTCAATTTGTTATTCT
The DNA here is from genome assembly GCA_028583015.1 of Wollemia nobilis. NCBI lineage: Eukaryota > Viridiplantae > Streptophyta > Pinopsida > Araucariales > Araucariaceae > Wollemia > Wollemia nobilis. The sequence goes on along the minus strand of JAQPPZ010009768.1, from coordinate 213,480 downwards.
AAGACTTTAGAGAAAAGTAAAATATATTTTTTTCTTATCAAAGAGACTAAAATATTGATGAATTTCGTGTATAAAATAGTAAATAGACTTTGGAGAGGTGTTGGTCATATGGAAGTGGGTGCTCAAGGGGCCTCAAGGGGATAATTACCTTTTGCAACTCTCTTGAGTGCACAACAATAGTGCATATAGCTTGGAGGGTTGTCCTCAAATCCTATTTTAGGAGAAACATGATACCTTAGCAAGTCTTAATCATAAATTTCTATGAGGTAAAAAACCTAGATGGGTAGATTCATTAGTGAAAAGCAGTGCATAATATGAGAGTATCAAGGGAGGAGCTAGACTAGATTGTTGTTGGGGATTTTAATGCCAAAATATCATATAGATATTAGGAAGGAGGAACTCCAATTTTGGACTTGGGGGATCAACTCATTATTGTCCAGGTCCATGCATTACACTTGGTGGATATTCAATGCCATGGAACTAGCTATAGTTGGACTTAGAATAGGAGGAAGCCACATAGTAGGAAGTTGAATTTAAATCATTTTATGGTTTTGGAGGAGGTATTGTGAAATGGAATCTAAAATTTTACATTTTGAAGGGCTTGGTCTTGAACCACTTCCTCATTCTGATGGAGGGGTATTAGGATGGGTAGCACTAAAAACCATTTAGATTTGAAAATTTTTGGTTACAAAAGAAGGAACTTCAAAAGAAATTTCCACAATGGTGAGAAGACAGATATTTGGAGTATGAGACAATAATGTTTAGCTTCCACAAACAACTTCACTATGTCAAGGATTAGCTAACATGATGGAGGATATCTAATAAGTAAAAATTCCAAGACCAAAGAGTTCCATTGGTGGCCAGATATGATGAGGTGCTAAAACTCTTTAGAGATAAAAAAATTATGGAGTAGCTCAAAAAAGAGGATGATAATTTGCATAAAGTGGTAAAGGACATTGACAACAAAGAGAATATCTACTAAAAATAAAGAGAAATAACCACTTGGTTACTAGAAAGGGATAAAAACACCAAAATTTTCCATTAGGATGCTTGTGTTAGATGTTAGGTGAGCAAGATGAAAGCTCTTTAGGATGAGGATAGGCTATCCTTTGACACGATCCTAGGTATGAAGTCCCATTCAATGGATTATTTTGTTATATTTTTTAAGGAAGGTCTAGTGCAAGATGAAGGGGATTAGGAAGAAGTTCTTGTTTCCATACCCTCTATCATATTTGAAGAAAAAAAACTAGGTCATGCTTAAACCCATTACTAGAGAGAAACTAAAGGAAGTAGTCTATGGAATGAGTACAAGAAAAATGTCAAGTGAAGAAAACTTCCTAATTGATTTTTTTAAGATCTTCTAGGATATTTTGGAGGATGATGTAATGGATATCATAGAGGAGTCCAGGGGTAGAAATAATACTTCAAGCAATTAATCATATTTTCATTGCCTTAATTTTTAAATGGGATGAGGGGGTTCATATTTCAAATTATAGACCTATCACCTTATGTAATGCCATATACAAAATAATCATGAAGATAATGGTTGAGTGGTTAAAACCTATTCTAAATAATATTATCTCCCTAAAATAAGGGGGTTTTATAGAGGGCAAGAAAATTTTGGATGGTGTGGTTCTAGCTCAAGAGGCAATAAACTCAAATGCAAAAATATGGTAGTGAAGGAATGTTCATAAAATGGATATGTCAAAGGCTTATGATAGGATGGAGTGGATATTTTTGATAAGGATGATGACAAAATTTGACTTCTCTCAGAATTGTATAGAGTGGGTCATGAGTTGCATCTCTACTTTGACATACTCAATGTTAATCAATGGTATTTTATCACAACCATTTGGAGCCATTGGAGGCCTTCATTAGGGTGATCCTTGTTCCCCTTATATTTTTATCATATTGGTTGAAGGCTTGGGTAAATTTATCTTGAGGAGAATACAATAGGGTGTGTTCACAGATATCAAGATGGGTAAAGAGGTTTTGAATCACCTATAATTCATGGATGACATAAGATTTATGGAAGCGACCAACCCTAGGAAAGTAAGAATGATCAAAGATAGTTTTTACATCTTAGGGCCATAAATCAATTCAACAAAGAGCAAAAATCCAAAGTGGTCTTCCTCAATCTTGACTAAAGGATTTAAGGACAATTCTAGAGATATTCATAATTACAAGAACTTCTCTCCTAGTGGTCCATTTAGCGCTCCCTTTGCATTTTAAGAAGCTAAAGAACCGTATTAAAGATAGAATTAACCATTGGTCTCACAATTGGTTAACCTTTGAGGGTAGATTAACTCTTTTGTAGATAGTTATTTAGGTCATGATAATATACAAATATTCTATGATTTTTGTCCCACCACATACCATATGAAAAGAGTTGGACAAGATGGCTAAAACAATTGTATAGAAAGGAGAAAAAGGAGAGAGAAAATGGACATTAGTAGATTGGAAGAAAGTAAGATAGACCAAGGTAAAGGGAGGTTTGGGCATGAGGAGATCATAGCTAAATAGTAAAGCTTTGGCTAGTGTAGACACCTAAAACACGTCATGTGTAGGGGACTACTCATATGGGCATCCTAATAGACCATATGAATGATCTTGGACCATTCCAAGGTAAAGCAATGGTTTTAACCACTCAATTTAGGCATCCTAGGCCTATTCAACCTTAGCCATGGGTGACATCTGTAGCTAATATCTTAGCCATAGTTGACACCCATGACTAGGGTTTTAGCCATGTTTAAGAGTTATGGCTAGCCCTGTAACAAACTTGAGAAACCAGAGCCAAGTAAAATCAGTTGCAACAATCAAATTGCAACGGTTTTGAAGTGGTTTGGGCTTGGAAGCATCTAGAAGCTTCCTCCCAACTGCCAATTCTTGTTCTTGGCTTCTCCATGAAGCTAGAGCAAGGATTTTGGGAGTCTATTTAAGATCCCAATTTCAAAGAGAAAACCCTGAAGAATAGCTCAATTACATTATAGCAAAACCCTACCTAACTAGAGAGTCAATTGCACCTTGTGGAGAGTATGGAGATGCTACCCAAATCCAGTTTGACAACCAACTTTGCAACAATGGAGCTTCCAAAGGCTTGAGAAGAAAACCTCACAATTATACACCAATTCAATGTGAGTTCAAGAAAATTCAACCACCAATCTATTACAGAACACTAAGGCAACCCTTGATCATCAATTCCTTGGAAGATTTGAGATTTTTTGGACCTGGTTGCAAGATAAAGGGAAGTTTTCCCGTAGTTATGGCTAATAGAGCTAGCTACTTTAAGCACCTGTGACTAGGTTTTTATGCTCATTTACTTCTATTTTAGCAGTAGATTTCCATTTCTAGTTATGCAAATAGGTTAATCTAGCTTAGATTAGTCTTCATTTACACTTTTGCATGGTTAATTAGAAATATTAGAGGTAGATTTACCTTGATTTAGTCATAATTGCTAGTTTTCAACAATATTCCCAGATTAGCTTTATTTCATGTTCTTATTACAAATTACATGGTAGATTGACTAGATTCCCATGTTTTGCTACATTCTTTGCATTAATTTAGTCATTTCTTGATTATATTTTTGTATATTTATACTTTCAATATTAGATATACTTCTTGCAATTTCTTTATCAAAGCCTCACCAAGAGAGGCCTCCTTTGCTATTAATCCATTTCATGTTGTTTCTTGAACATAGGGTTTGTAGGATCTAATCATTTTAAAGGTATTCAAGGTAGTATATACCTCCAACCAAGGAGAAGAAGGCTATCTTTGGCCTTGAGTAGTTCATATCCATTTTAGAGAGCCTGCGAATTCTACCAAAGCCCATTGAGGGGCATCATTCATTGTATTGATTGTATCACAAATTTGGTATCCCTAAGAGGGACAAAATTGTAATCAATTGGCATCAATTTAATACAAAGAAATCCTTATTTATTGTCAAATTTGTATCTCATGTGATTTTATGCTTTAAATATTTATCAATTGATACAATAGCTTAGGTATATGATTTCCAGATAGGTACAACTAGAAATATTTACTAGAGGTGGATATCCTAGCAAATTTCTTTATTCAATAGAGTTTTAACTAGTAAATATTTGGGATAAGGTGAACTCAAATGATGGGAGTGATTTCTCTTTGTATGAAAATGGGTCCCTAGTGTGGCAGGCATTAAAGCTAGTATCTTAGGTGGTCAAAGATGTATTATTTTAAAAAGTGGAGAGAGGGGCGAAGGCATGATTTTGGATAGATTTATGGGATAAATACCCACCTATCATTGTTAAATTCTCAAAATTATAACCAGTAAAAATAGTTGTGGAAAGTAGGGATTGGATACACATTGAAAATTATTTTAATACTAGCCAGCTTGGGGACTATACGTTTAAACAACTCAAGAAGTTGGTCAAGTGACCAATTCCAATCCCTCCAAAATTGGCAACCATCATGACTAAAATCCTGGTAAAACATTTTCTCATAAGTAGGGATGATGACAATGAATTAGCTTGGGGCTATAGGAGCCTTAGAGTTTGCATGGTGAAGGATGGATGTGAATCAATCCTTCCTAACCCTCCTCATGTATATCAATTCAAGTATTGGATAAATATTTGCCAGTCCAAGGGCTAGTTGAAATAGAATTTTTACCTTTTATAATCTATGACATAAGGAAATCATTGGACAATCACGATGTGTGTTATTCTACAACAAGAAAACATCTAATCACCTGATGTTTTAGTGCATGTTGATGCACCAAATTTGGGAGATATGGTTCTTAGCTTATAAAATCTAAGCTAATGTTGATCTAAACTAGATTAATATTTGGAAAAGATAGAAGAGGCGAAATTTTAAATCTAAAGCTCTTTGTATCAGGTGGAAGCTTAGATTAAATTTTATTTGGTGGTAAATATGGCCAAAGAGATATGACAAAATTTTCAAAAAAAACTTCTCCTTAGATGGTGTTTGGTAGGTCATTTGGAGCAAAGTCATAGAAAGTGTGGAAGTGTATGCTAAAGAGGAAACTCAAGATGATATATAAATGATGGAGGAGGAAGCCAAAATGTAGGAGAGGTAAGAAAAATCCAATTGGAAGGCACCCTTGGAATGATAGATTAAAATAAATACTAATGGGGCTATAAAAGGTAATACAAGAAAAATTGGCATTGGAGTGGTCTAGAGGAATCATGTTAGGACAATGCTCTATTGGGAACACAAATTGAAGAATAAGCCAACTATCAAATTTGTTTCTCTCTAGGCTATAAGACAAGGTCATAGGAGGATAATCCTAGAATTAAATTCTAAAATCTTGATAGGAGCTCTAGATTTCATGAGAAAATTTGCTTTGGAGATGTGGAGGTTGAGTATTCTTGTTGGAGAATATCACATTATTTTTTACATGCTAATGTACCTCCATGGTACCTATGGTACAATGTAAATATTAGAATAGGGTTTGATTCTATAGTTTAGAAGTGTGATTTATATTTTCCCTTTATATAAGTGTCTATGTGTAGGATATGCACAAGTGTCATGTAATTATGTGTGCAAGTGTGTAATGTGAGAAAGTGTGCAAGTGTCATGTATTAGATGTGCATGTAAAGTGTCATGTAGAAGTGTGCAAGTAGAGAGTCAAGAGTCATGTATACAAGTTGTGATATGAGAAACCTAAAGGACATGTGAGGTTTATATTATGTATGGAATAGGAAAGGTTGCAACTCCCAGATATATGAGGAGTGCAATAGTCAAGTATTGAAGAGTCACCTTTCTAAGGCTATATAATGGAGACAAATCTCCATGAAATGTATTTACAATGTAACAAAAATGGAAGATATATAATATTGAAGCTTGTATGCATATTGTGAACAATTTTATTGTAAGTTTTTTTCATGTTATTACATGAATGACATTGGTCATTTATCTTCATATTTTTTAAAATTTGCATGGTGGAATCGATAGCCACCACGAATCCGAATAGGTTGTCCAACTTTTATGGCCTTCACAATATTCTATGATGTCCACCCAGAAGCCACCACATAGATTTTTGCGTAGTCGGCCACTATAACCACCATGCCACAATCATTTTAAACCTTTTATGTCGTTGAAAGCACCAGGAAAAGGATAAGCGTTCAGTTCGACGAGGCTCGAGATTTGAACTTTGGACCTTCGCATCTTCATATTTTGTTATTTTATAATGTTACTATTAATTATTTTGGCCATTTAATATATTGATTGCTCTTATATTGGAGTCTACTCAAGATCTAGAATATTGGAACTTGAGATAATCTAGCTTAAAAGACAATAATTTTTGTCATCCAAATTAAACAACTATGGAGTGAATTGGATGATGTGATCCTGACTTATATGGGTACATATTTGAGTACGATGGTAGACTTCTTGGATAAGATGAATATCAAGGAGGTAGGGATTCAGTGGCACAATGGCATGGCTATTAAGGATGCGAGGATTGGGTAGGTTGGTGACCAAATCCAATGTTTGGCTAATTTGGATAGCCAACACAGTCACATGGTTTAGGAGGTTTGGCTCCAATGTAAGTCTCATTTTTTTTTTTTAAACAAGAATGGTTAGCTCTTAGGTTCCTAGTCTTTAGAGTCTGTTGGATCCGATTCTTGCATCCATAGGATTCGATTGTCATGCTGCAAAAATCTATTTGAAACCAATGAGCTATTACAAACTCTGGTCAACCTTCCTCTTTGTTCTGATAAAAATGAATATTGCTAAATGAAAACTACATAATGGGTAAGGAAACCCCAGCGGTAATTTTATGATAAAAACCTTGATTACACGCTCTAGATTAATATAATACTATATGTATTAAAAAAGACCAAGCAAGAAAATAACCATTAATTATGCCTTATGTGGACTGGTGCCTAGATTCATTGGGCTTTATAGCAATTTAACAATGTTGATAACAAAAAAAATAAAGAACGGTATTGAGAGAAAATTGGCACTATCATTTCCATTTGAATATCATAATAAAAATAATAGTTGGCCAATGACATAAGTGTACGTAATACATTCAAATAATGTAACCCATTACGTAGTAACACACAATACCAAGACAAAAATTTAACAAGAATGAAACCCATAATTGTATTGATTTAAAAGAAAATTACATGCAAAATTGGCAGAATGCCATTTAACTCTGATTTTCCATGAAATGCATCAATACAATGAAGAAGACTCTATTCAAATAATGTAATAGGTCTCTCCTACACTCCTTGTTCCAATATGGTAACAATAGAGTCTTTGAATCTCAGGTTCAATAGGACAGGAAATAATCTCAGCTTCTTGAACACTTTTTCATCAAAATCTTGCAGGGCAAGGGGAAGAATAAGAAATGACTAAGAAAATAGACACACAAAATAAGATACAACAACACAACTAACATGGCACTCAAGTATACCTCTTAACAAAAATGCTATTCTCTAATTGCTTAATGATGATTCTGAACGCAACCGCTTCTTCTTATAGCCTTTGGTTCTTGAATATGTTATTCTTATTTTATTTTTAGCCATACACTTGTCCTCTTCTGAGTTGATCTTCAAAACTGGTACAACTGGCTTCCACTATCTTTTTGTTTATGATGTACGGTTTCCTTTTACATTTTCAAATTGTAGCTTATTTCAACTAGTGATGGTGGTGTTTGGAGAGTCTATTTTTTCTTCCACTACTTCCTCTTGAACTATCCTCTTTTGAGCACTTGACTCTTCTGATATCTCGGAGACTTTTTCTATTGGTATAGGTCCTTGTTTATTTGGAAGAGTTGAGCTTATTTCCAGTTGTTGAATATATGCTTCAATTTTTTTTCCTTTTTGACATTGTTGTAGCCACTTTATTTGTTTGCTGATTAGTCTCCAAACTTCTATATCAAAGGTTGCAGCAAATCTTAGCATGTTCATTTCTTGCAAAATTCTATTTTTTTTTATGGCAAGAATGGGCTTGTTTCTCTCATATTGGAAGAGCAACATCTCCATAGTATTTACCAAAAAGGTAGATTGTCTAGTCATTTTTGACTCATCATCTGACTCACAATTAAATATTTCTATTATATGCCTGAGTAGCTCTTCTACACTAGGGGCTTCCAAGAATTGGTCTAAGGACAAACCAATATCTACCATTTTTCCTATTGCATATTCTATCAGATTATCCATTTTAGTAACAAAACTGATCCACCTTTCCTAGTTTGTCCCAAATATGGCCACTTTCAGGAATTCGATATTGAACTGGATTTTACTGCCATTATTTGTTATTATCTCTTGGTTCTACAACTATTCAAAATTATCTCCCATTAAATAAAAGGGTAGGACAAATGACTTCAAAGTCTTCTTCCTTCTCCTGTATCAATTCCTATATTTCTTGATCAGTTATTTGAATCACCCTAATCTGCCTAAACATCTCGATGAGCCCTCTGACATGAGCCCATATTTTTATTGACATTTCCTTCTTCATTGTATTCAAATAATAGGCATGATTCGAAATCCTTACCACCGAAGGGGGTTGTGCCTTTGGAATATCCTTTTATGCCAATTCTTCCTATTGTTTATTTATTAATGCTTTCATTTCAACTTTTTCCTTCTCTTCTCTTTTCAATTGATTCCTTAACTCTGCAATTTTCTCAACTAGTTGGTCCATGGTTTGATTTTGCATTGGCTTGACAACTTTGACCATTTCGCCTTCTTTCCCTAGTATTGATGAGCCCCCCATATCCTCATCGACTTTGGAGACAAGTGGGTCTTGAAGGGTAGGAAGATTTACTTCTGTTATATTTGACACAAATGTTTCTAATTGTGGTTCATTTGTAAGTTATTCTCCTACATTTCCTATTCCTAACACTACCTATAATTCATGTTCATTTGCAGCAGTAAAATTAGTTTGCTCATCTATCCTCTCCAACAAGACCTTTGTAGAAGGTAAAGATAATTTAGGCTTCCTATTTTTTGTAGTGGTTATCTTTGTTTTATTCTTCACTTGGTGACTTCGGAAGAGACCCCAAAATCCACCTATCCTTCTCATATTCATCCGTATTACTGATGGAATTTTAACCTCCTATCCTTTTATTTTTAGAGAGGCAGGAATAGCCATGGGTGGCAATTTCTTCACACTTGTTACAACTAATACTTTGTCATAAATGAGAATTATAGCTTGTTCTGGGAGTGAGGACTTATGAACAAGTGTGGTCACAATTTCTTTCCCTTTAGATGCACTTGGATTTTTGGAAACCTCTTGGGAAGTGCTTGGTGTTGCTTCTATTATGATATGATCATCTCTAGGAGGCCTGACCTATTGCTCTACTATATCTGCAGTATTAAAAGTGACCTCCATTTGATCAATACCCTGTTCTTCTATTAGCTCCAATAAAGGGTCTTCCTTGATTGCTTGAGCAGATCTTGGTATAATAGGTGCTATAGATTCTACTAAAATTTCTCTAAGCCTTCTCAATTTTGTAGGGTAATCATAGGCTTAATGAACCTGTGTGCTACCTCTATCCTTATGAGGGAAATCATCCCATACAACCTGTAAATCTATTCCTTTTTCCATAGCTTCCAATAATATTTCTTCATAAGCATATTTACAATGATGTATATGAGCATATTCTCTCTTTTCCATAATTCTAATGTATATTCCTTTCGGGTCATAAAACCTCCAAATTATCTCGTCAAAATCCATAGTGTCTAAATCAAACATTCCTTTGAGTAGTGCAGGGTAGCCAACAAATATATAGTTTTCAAATCGATAGGGAACGTTGAGCCAGGGGACTTTACCATGTTTCTTTACTAGTCTCATCTTAGCTTCTTCAACCACCTGCCTGCATAAATCGAGAGCTGCCAGGGACAATGGATAATACATAGGTAACAACTTAGGGGGAATTTTGACCCTGTAGAGCCTGATATAGGTGAACCTGTCTGAGAAAAATAAATCCCCAATCTCCTTTTATTTGATAAAAACCCTTACTCCCAGCCCTAGCCTCTCAGGGAGATCACCGGTTAAAGTCCAATAAATATCTACCATAAAATGGTCATATAACCAGCCCATGTGAGTCCATCCTTCATGTATTCTCCAAAAAATGGTCTGGACATAAGGACTCTTAACAAATTCTACTCTTTTTTGAGATTTTTCTCCCAATTGTCCCGCTATTAGGTGGATGAAAAATGAATATTGAGAAAAACAAGGCATCTCTTGCCTTTGTTCAAAAATAGCCTTTTTCAATTCTACCATTTGCTCATGTATTTGGTTACTCAATTCTAATTCCCATGCATAAATTGGGGTATTATGCGCTTGATTGCTCTATGCTACTAAATACAAAACTTTTTTTCTCACCACACTAAGATCCTGTACCTGTAAGACTATGTTATCATATCACAAAGATTTAAAAACTTCTAATCCTATGAACATTCGATATTGATGTTCAATTATCCATTTTACTAAAAATGTGGTAGACTCTATCAAATTGAAAACTTGCCTGATGTGCTCGACTTTGACGTTGAACACCGATCGGTCCTTATTATCTTGAAAATTTTTGGTCCCTTCCTCGTATACCATTGGTAACCATGCAATTAAATTCGAGAAGTGAAACTTTGGACATATCAATTTCTCGAGGTTACTGTTCCATCTATTACTTCTAGGGAAACACTTGTATTATAACCTCCAGGTTTTATGAAGTAGGTCAGCCATTATCCATGGAGTTTTGTTATCATTCTCCATCACACGAGCAAAACTCTTGATACATGCATTTTTGATCTTGTACTTTTGTGTTGGAGTAGATTTCTTATCAACTCCATACTTTTGGGCAAATTCATACATTGTGCTACCAGGTATAGGAGGTCAAAAATCTTAGAGTATGGTGACCAGTCTGTAATGAATTTCACTGCTTCTCTAGTGTCTTTGGGAGCAAAAGTGTTTCCCCATGATGCCATTGTGCTCACGGTAGTGAGTCTAGTTTCTTTGAAAAATAAAAGCTCAAAAATCTTCCTCTCTCTGTACCTCTTGCGTATCAATTTCTGCTCTTAGATTACTAGGGTGGTAAAATTAATCGATTTTGTGAGCTCAAATACTGGGTGGTGAAATGAGTTCGATATTTTCACATGTTTGTCATTAATATTGCGTTACCAACTACTTTTTAAAATTTGCCAAAGGAATTTTGCCAACACATTTCTTTCAAAGTTGGGCTTTGATGGCGAGTAGTGTCCGTCATCCTGTGTCCTTGGGTTCTTTGGTTTGTGTACCTGCAATCATTTAAAGTTTCGCTATTGGTCGCTGAAGCTTCTTCTTCTTCGACGTGGAACCATGACGTGTGATAGGGATGGCATTTTTTTTGAACATCATGCCACCTTGGCCCTGGATGATAATTAAATATTAGGGATTGATTACACTTTTAATTGGGCAACAATCATCTTGGGGATCCCCATAAGATTTGGTTCTTGATGTGAGTGCTTGTCATCATCTTGGATATCCTAAGGTTCCCTAAATAATCACGATCGAGCATAGCTGTTGGATCAAACTTTGTTCCATCACAACCTTGGATATTATAAAGGATCAACCGCATCCATTGATCTCCATAGTGTACAGCTCATGCTTTTAGGAGAACTTTAACCGTTTGATCGTTGAATAATATGTCACGACTGTTGATTTAACTTTGGGGCTATCGCATCAGTTGATCTGCTTTATCCTTTGTGGTTCAGGGTTAACATCTACCATTGGATATGCCCGAGGAGGAATGCAACCATTGATCGTTATTTAGGCCTATTTATATCTTCATAAATCTGGAGCAATAGATGTCGTTGATCTTATCGGGACATGACACAACCATTGATTTGATTCAGCCTTTTGAACTCCTCGATTCTTCGATTGCCTTGATTACATTATGTCCATTGGATTTACAAATTGATTCAAATGTGTTCGTCGATCTTCTTCATACATGGATTATTTTCTTGAAGGAACCTCAACCATTAGATTGGCTTGAAATGTACCACGACCGTTGATCTGCATGAGAGTATTTATGTTCTTAAGGTTAATCGCACCCATTGATATTCTTTGGATGAAGCACGACCATCAGATTTGTTTTTTTTCATCCCTTTGTTTGACTTTGACTCATTCACCACCGTTAGATCTTGACAAGAGCTTTCACATCCATTGATATTTGAGCTTTATCTAGCGCTACCGTTACATCTTGTGTGATTTTTTCTCATTGATTTTACTTAGATCCAATCAAGGTCGTTAGATCTTGGTGCGAACATTCACTGTCATCGATTCATTTCCACCTATGGGGTTAGCCTTTTAAAATGAACACAACCATCGATTTAAAACTTACTTAATCACTACCATAGATATCTTAAGAATTTTTATCATTTAATCAAAGTAATCGATATAAAACTTAGGCTTTCAGATGAAATGAATTGTTGAAGGAAATGCATCCATCATATCATATCTTTAATAGAGCGATGCAATCAAATTTGCATGGTCAGGGGGAAGTGCATGTTTCTAAATTAAATCTTGAAAATTATGTTAGGATACAATAGCTTAAGTCTTTTTATAATATTTTCTTTGACCCGATTGACTTATTTGTCGATTGGCTTTTTAAAACGGCATCTTTCGAATAAAGTAGAAAAAGCATAGCCTTATATCTGACTCAAAGGTGCTAGAACTTTAATAGGGGGGCGCATACCCTTAGTTTTAGATCGATGTGCTTGACTATTAATGAATGGGGGTGCATACCCTCAAGCCTTTATGATTCGTGATGAACGTGCATCGTAGGATCAATTTTTTGATCAAGTGCAACCGTCAGATATTTGTGACCATGGTACTCAAGCCTTCGAAATTTATATCAGGGTGTTTTATTAAGTCGGGCGCATCCGTACGATTTCTCTTTGATGAGGCACGACCATTGTATATCCTGCAATATGCACATTCAATAACTGAAAGGGATGCATTATTGTATTTGATTAATCTTAGTTTAAACCGAAATGGGGTAGTTAGCAACATATTATACCCTCACTAATGCATGATTAATCTTAGATTTACCTTCATGTTTATCCGATATCCTTACAATTCCATCGTTTAGGTTTTGACTTCAGGGCGGTCGTTGGATCTCGATCAATGTTGGCACGGCCGTTGATTCCTTTCAACCTACGGGGTTAGTTACCATGGGGGACCTGATTTTGACCTTTGATTAAGCTGAAAGGGGGGATAATTATCCAATGCATTAGACCCTTGATAATCTTATTTAGCATTTTTAATTAATATTACGATCGTTTACCTTTTTGATACACCTTTTTATGAGATTGTTGTCGTTTGATCAGATTTTGATCAAGAGCTATCGTTGGATTTGTCCAATTAGCTCTATGTTTAATTTAAGAGATGCATACCCTTAATGTTTTGATTAATTTTTCTTTCAAAACTTTTAGACTTTAATTCCTTTCACCACATCATTTTAAATAGTTGTTTAATCAAATCAAGCGCAACCATTGGATTATCCTTTGATGATGCATCACCTTTAGATATGTTTTAAGGTGCTCAATTTTTAACACAACGGGGCGCATACCCCTATGGTTTTAATTAGAACCTTTGTTCAAACCTTATGTTTTAGACATAGATTTTCAGGTTTTTAAACCATGGCCCTTGATTAAATCCTTTTAATACCTTAGGAATTTAATGATTTAAAATTTGAATTAAGTCCAAATATTATGATCACCATGACCCTTACTTAAACATCGGATATTCTACGATTTTACTATGGTATCGGGAACTCAAATGATTTGGCCTTCATGAATTTTTAAATGATGAGATAATGGTCATAAGCTCAAAATTCTAAGTTTGATTTTAAAATTTCAAACAAATGGAAATCAACTTCCCAAAAATTTAAAATTGGGGGTTTCAGATGTTGAGTCAAATTTGGCTCCAACATAGGCTTTGACTGGGACAATGTGCTGAAAATATGAGGCACTTGAGAACTACAGAATCTCCTAGTTTTATTGTAATTTGGGAAAAATGTCTAAGCATCAAGATTGGTGAGCAAAACTTGAAAAACAAAACATAACAATTTTTAAAATGAAAAACTGTACCAACAATAGGAAATCAAAGTAATAGAGTATTGAAAAACTGTAATTCCTCTTATTCACTTTGGAAATTAGGATCAAAATTTTAGAAACATATGAGTTTCTTTTAGATATATTGTAATGCTTGTTCTAGTTAAGTCATAGGATATGATTATACAAAAATTTGTCAAAGCCAGTTGTTCCATCATGTTTAGGCCTATGTGTGTGTTTGTGCATTGATTTTGATTTCTAAGTATTTCAAAACTTTGCCATATTTGAGCAAAATAGTTAAGCCTAATATGTGATTTCACTCTTAAATATTTTCACCATTCTACAGGGCTCCACTGCCAGTCAGGCGTCTATAGCCTCGGTGGAGTTGCTTCTAATCCTATTTGGTTTTACCGTACTGCTAGTCAAGCGTCTATAGCCCTGATAGAGGTTTTCCAATATATCTTAGGTAGTGACTCAATTTTACTTTATTGTAATTTTCTTTCTTATTAGAGAAGTATTTGATATAAGCAAATTGTGCAACGAGTATGCCTGAGTTGAGGATTAGTTTCTGGCTATAAAGGATGAATGTAATGATTTTTAGCTTAACCACCCTCTCAAAGATAACTCGGTTATTTGGACCTTTGAATTCACCTTAAGTATCATTTTTAATGTGAGGATTTGACATGATATTTCAATCAGCTTTTTTTTCATACTATTTTATCTCATATCAAATAACTATTGCATAAACACTCATATTTGAAAAATTGTAAATCTCATTAGAGTCTAAAATAAATATCTTTTTTTCTTATTGTTTTTGGTGGAATAAACATTAATGTATACTCATCAAACTAAGAATACCATGTGTACAATAAACTCATAATTATTCTAACAACAAAATAAAAGCTTATCTAGTATACAAAATAACAAAATACATCACTCTGTTTTTTTGGGTTTTTTGTTTTTCCAAATTTTTTTATATATTTATTTTTCACCTTCAATAGGGATTGTACATTTTGAGGTGTTGGCCATTAATAGGGATAGCCATTATTTCTCCTTGCAAATTTTGCAACTTATAAGTATTCTGCCCTATAATATGGGCTATCTGGTATGGCCCAATCCATTTAGGTTCAAATTTACCCTTTTCACCATGCTTATTGATGAGGCCCAAAAATGCCTCATTATTGCACAATGTTTGAATCATTATTGCACAATGTTTGACTACCATATGATAAGTTAATTTCCAAATAGTTGACTAGAATATACTATTTGTTAAGTGTTTGCATGATTTTATGTTAGGAATACTATATCTCTGTTTTTGACTATTTTCAGCATTTTATGACCGATTTTGCTTGATTAAGTAGCAAGTAAGAACATGCATTTCAATTAACCAAATGTGGTATGCTGATATCCATTAACTTCTCAATGGTTTTTGAATGTTTTCCTGCATTTCAAATTGTTTCAAATCCACATTGAAGACAAAAGTTTAGGACTGTCATAAATCTAAAAATTTGGAAAAAACAGCCATATAAAAATCAGCAAGCTGTCACTTTATAGGAACACCTTGAAGTTGTCAAGCAAAGCATGAGGATATGGATGGAATGAGTTCAGAAGGACTACAGAAGACATTTGACCTATTTAGAAGCATTCCCACATGGTCTAAATAGGAAGCAACAGGGTATAACAGAGCGGGGGCAATTGTGCGAAGATTGTTGCACTATTTCAGCATGGTTACTTGGTGAATGAAGTGTATAAATTTAGTAGCAGCTTGATGTACTCCTTCATGTTGATATTTTAATAAGTTTTTCATGTTCTAATTTGATTGAATTTTCAAGAAATGTCAATATTCTACAACTGTGCAGCAGAACTAAAAAATGCAGTAATTTATCATGTAAATTCCAACAAGCTACCAATGAATGGCAAGGCATGAAATTCACATCCAAGGAAGAATGAAGACTATTGCAATCTGATCCTGAAGGCTAATCCACCTTAGAAATGCAGCCAAAACCATTTGGAGTCAACACAGTTGGTCATTCTAAAGATCTTCGAAATGAACACAATGTCTTCGGAATGAGAATTGCAGTATCTTCTAAATGAGCCACTTATCTTCAAAATGAAAACATAATGTACTTTTTGAATTGTTGACTGACTTTTGGCGGTGGAAAAGGGGATAAGAAGGTTGATAAAGTTAAGAGAAAATATCTTCCATCTAATTTTGCTATCCTTGTCGTCCAAAGCCACCATGCATGGAAAAGATCAATTTGATCCTCTTCTAGGATAAACCCAAAAAAACTGTAGTATAATAGAAAGTTGTTTGCAAGATGGGAATGACATATTTTGAAGTGGAGAATTATGTGTGAGGTATTTCTAGAATCCTCCCATGTACTCCCACCACTAAAGATGCTTTCTAAGGGCCAATGACTACTACTACAACACAAACTGTCCAGATTTGCATTTATTTCAGATCCAAAATTATTGGCAAACGATTGTAAAATAGCACATAGGATGTTTTAAGCATGGGATATGTTGTAAATGTTTATATAAATAACACAGCTCCCTCCTTGGTTGAGCCAGTTAAGAATTAGAATATATGAGAGTTTTTAGTAGCAGCAATTAGGACTGTACAATGATTTTCTACATATGATTTTTAGCATGTTTTGTCATCAATAAAAGTGCAGTATTTTATTATTTTATGTTCTGATTGTTAATTAGTTAAGGAGTGCTTTTCACCTCCTTCTAGATCAGGAAGTATGGGCCCACTTTCAGATCTAGAATGAGGGATTTTATGGCAGGTTTTAATCTGTAATTTTGTTGTAGTAGAATTAATAGATTGCTTGCCAGATTTCATTTTATTGTTTTTATTTTGTATTGTGTGATTTATGTTTCCTATTATGTTTGTGTACATAATTTGTGTGTATGTCAGCTGACAAATTATATTACGCATTTTTCCTTTGTTTTTCATGTTTTCCCTGCTTTAGAAACTTTCCATTTTTAGCATATTTCATTTTGTTGTCAATTCCTGTAGCAGAAGCTTGACGACCTTTTGTGGCAGGGATTTGACAGGTGTTTTTAGAATAGGTTTCATTTACAAGCATCATTTCAATTCTACAAGAGTAATTAGATTTCAATTCTGCAAAAGTAGATTAGATTTCAATTTAGCAATTTCAATTATGTAAGAGTAACTAGATTTCAATTCTGCAAAAGTAGATTAGATTTCAATTTAGCAATTTCAATTCATGCAATTGTAGTTAGTTGTTAAATTCTACAATTTATATTTAGTTTTCAATTCTTGTAATTTATTTTAGTTTCCATTCTTCAGACTAGGTTTAGTGTGACACCAAAAGGCTAAACCAAAATCTGCTTCATCAATAAATGCTTGAAATTTGAATGCTTGAATTGTACTCTGCCCTAACCTTCTATCGTAGACAGCCTTGGACACCACCCTGGATTGATAAATCATTGAGATTAAATGATGAGACTCAAAGACACTCATCATTTTGGCATCGTTGTCGGGGACATGGTGTTGTTATAGGGTAAAAGTAGTCAAATAATTATTATTGTGCTAAGTTATGAAGTTCAGAGTTAAATCTGAATGTAATAGTTGGTATAAATAATAATTATTAATAGTTGCATTTCAGTTCATTTAGAAAACAAGCAACCACAGGGAGGTGATCTTCACACTTGGGGGTTAAATTGCCTAGTTTGAATTCTTTTCAAAGAGAGATCCCAACAACAACAAACAGGGCAAGTAAATCAACCACCACCTTCAGACCAACCTGTGGCCAATATGAATAATATAGGACAGGCAACCCCTGTCTATGTAAGCTAAAAAAAAAAAAATCACAAAAAATTTTGCACAATCAAAATAGGAGTTTACAACTTAATGATGATCCTAGAGTTTTCCATTATTACTTAAATATTGTTAGGATTTTACCATGCTAAATCGCAACCTAGCAATTCTTAGCCTACATAGACAATAGTTGATATCATTAGAGGTGATCCTACCTGGAAAGTAGTTGATCTGCTAAAATTGTACACTTCTTGTCTTATTGTGCAAACTAAAAATATTTTTTTTAGCACAACCTGTGATCAGTCTGAAAAAATACAGGATAGGCAACCCCTGTCTATGTAGCTGAATCTGATATAAAAAAAAAAAACCTGCAGGAAATGTTATTGATTGCAGCAACATCCAACTGTGCTAAAACAAGAACTTACCTGAGCTTGAAGAGACACAGAAATTAGCCTTGGATAAAGGAGAAAAACTAGAGAAACTGCACATAAAAAATTTACTTCCATTTTACAAAGGGGTAAATTCTATCCTCTTAGGAATGAAACAAATTGAAGTGCAGCCAAGAAAATTTTTGAACATTATTAGTTGGCTGACTTATAAACAAAAAGAAAAATTGTTGCCATTTTGAAACAATATTTCAATCCCTTTACATGGAATTACAAGGGTATATCAAGATTTTATCTTGATGTAAGCACTTAACATCTTTTGGGAATTGGTATTTAATTGTTTCAAGAATAGATTGACAAGATTTTGCAGACTAGGAGCCATGGACAACACTTGATTGAAGAAGTTTTCAGATATGGAGCAGTGTTTCTTTCTCCCATTGATAATTTATGGAGGATGTTAGTGGTGAATGGACATTGCCTTCGGGTATACCATGCACCATTAACTAAGGAGGAGTTCTTGAAGGAGATTCCATTGGATGTACACATAATGGAAGAGAATTTCTCTTCAATATCAGATTTAGAGTGATGATAAAAATTTTGATAAAAAGAAGAAAAAAATATATATATACAAGAAAAGCAAAAAGAAGAATAGTCTTGTTTGTGAACTTCCTTCTTGGGTACAAACAAGACAAGAAAATTTGAAAAAAAAAGGAGAAAAAATTGCAGCAAAGACATGTCCCACAAAATGGGGATACATGAGAACAAACATCAATTTCAGCAAGAAAGAGAAACAATGGAGCCAATACTTCATTTCTAGCAATAAAGAGGTAATGATGATGTAAGAGGATTCTTACTGCTCATCTAGTAAGAAAGGTTGCATCGATGTTATAGGTTTCAACAAAAAGAGATGGTGTTTTTATACAATAATTGACATGTTTTTGCAGAATAAGGATTGGTCTTATCCAAATAAGAGTGAGAGATGTTCTCTCTAATTGAAGCACTTGAAAAAAAAAAAAAAGGGGGACAGAAGTTGGTTGAAAACCAGAAATGGTAGCCTCTTTTGATGAAAAAAAGAGATGAAAAAAAAATGAAAAAAAAATGATGAAAAAAAAAAATGAATAATTCATTAGTGAAAACCTTCTTGGAGGCGCTACTGAGTTGGTTTGCATGAAAACAAATTTTTTGGCATGCATTGCCTTGTTGATCTACCCATCATTGTTCCACCATTGTACAAATCTCACTACTTGCATATGTGTTATGTTTGTTTATGTTTTCAGATACCCTGCTAACAATCATCAAAAGCAGCTTGTAAGGTGCATGACCAATTTTTAGGACAGTAAGGTATGTGTTTCTTGCATATAATTCATAGTAAACATTTAGCATTTAGTGTATGATAGTTCGTATTTGGCATAAACTATTCATACAATAGTGACAAGTTGAAAAAGGAACATGTTCAAGATGTCAAGAAACACCCCCTTATGCCATTAATTGCATGGAAATTCCAAAACTATGCAAAAACCAAATTTTGGGATAGACATGGCAGCAATTCTATTTCAATTTGTAGGGAAATTTTTAGAAGGAGAACTACAAGTTTATATCTCACAATTGTCTGATAAATTGAAGGAGGATAATCAACAAAATGCACCCGAAGGTTCTATTTTAGTACTACTGGAATAAAACAACAATATACAAAACAAAGAATAACATCTAAAAAAAAGGATGAAGAAGGGATTTTTGATGTTATGGAAGGCTTATAAACTCTAGAGATGGACCCACAATAGAATCTGTAGCTAACTTTTGCATAGAAGGTCATTTCTGAATTTTTTTGAAGATATTCAAAATGAGAAATGCAGTCCCTTCGAAATGAATAGACATCTTCGAAATGAGAAATGCAGTCTCTTAGAAATGAACAGACATCTTCGGAATGAGAATTACAGTATCTTCAAAATGAGCGGATATTTAGAATGAGAATTATAGTATCTTCGAAATGAGCGGATCTTTGAAATGAGAATTGTAGTATCTTCGGAATGAGCGGATCTTCGAAATGAGAATTGTAGTATCTTCGGAATGAGCAGGATATCTTCGAAATGAGCAAAAACTATACCAAAATTGTTGAAAATGCTACATAATAACAAAAAGAGTAGGGTACATCAAATATTGAGGTTTATAAGGCTCTACCACAAGTAAGTACATCCCTCAAGCATTTCAAATAAAAAAAAAATTCAATTTTGTTCAAAAGGTGCAAACAACAAAAATAAGCATTCAGGCTGAAATGTTGTTAAGAACAGAAAATTCCATCAGTAGTAGTGCATCTGCCAAATACGGTTCCACAATAAGACTATTGCAAGATGAATTATATGATATCAAGTCGTTAAAAGGTACTTTGCAACACTAAAACTTGTAGAAAAATAGAAAAAAGAGTCATACATGTGCTTAATTGCAAAATACTTGATATAGTGCAGCAAGGAGGAATTTCTCAGTTAGCAGGTAGCAAAGGATGTTGTTCACAAAAATAAAACCTGCATATTACTATGGCCTACTAAGATGCATGAGGGCATGCATCAGTTCAAGTTGGGGGGGATGATGAGGCCCAAAAATGCCTCATTATTGCACAATGTTTGAATCATTATTGCATAATGTTTGACTACCATATGATAAGTTAATTTCCAAATAGTTGACTAGAATATACTATTTGTTAAGTTTTTGCATGATTTTATGTTAGGAATACTATATCTCTGTTTTTGACTATTTTCAGCATTTTGTGACTAATTTTGCTTGATTAAGTAGCAAGTAAGAACATGCATTTCAATTAACCAAATGTGGTATGCTGATATCCATTAACTTCTAAATGGTTTTTGAATGTTTTTCTGCCCTTCAACTTGTTTCAAATCCACATTGAAGACAAAAGTTTAGGACTGTCATAAATCTAAAAATCTGAAAAAAACAGCCATATAAAAATCAGCAAGTTGTCACTTTATAGGAACACCTTGAAGTTGTCAAGCAAAGCATGACGATATGGATATAATGAGTTTAGAAGGACTACAGAAGACATTTGACCTATTTAGAAGCATTCCCACATGGTCTAAATAGGCAAAAACAGGGTATAACAGAGCAGGGGCAATTGTGCAGCACTGTTGCACTATTTTAGCATGGTTACTTGGTGAATGAAGTGTATAAATTTAGTAGCAACTTGATGTACTCCTTCATGTTGATATTTTAATAAGTTTTCCATGTTTTAATTTGATTGAATTTGCAAGAAATGCCAATATTCTACAACTGTGCAACAGAACTGGAAAATGTAGTAATTTACCATGTAAATTTCAGTAAGCTACCAATGAATGGCAAGGCATGAAATTCACATCCAAGGAAGAATGAAGACTATTGCAATCTGATCTTGAAGGCTAATCCACCTTAGAAATGCAGCCAAAACCATTTGGAGTCAACACAGTTGGTCATTCTAAAGATCTTCGAAATGAACACAATGTCTTCAAAATGAGAATTGCAGTATCTTCGAAATGAGCCACTTATCTTCGAAATGAAAACAGAATGTACTTTTTGACTTGTTTATTGAATTTTTGCGGTGTAAAAGGGGATAAGAAGGTTGATAAAGTTAAGGGAAAATATCTTCCATCTAATTTTGCTATCCTTGTCGTCCAAAGCCACCATGCATGGAAAAAATCAATTTGATCCTCTTCTAGGATAAACCCAAAAAAACTACAGCATAATAGAAAGTTGTTTGCAAGATAGGAATGGCATATTCTAAAGTGGAGAATTATGTGTGAGATATTTCTAGACTCCTCCCACGTACTCCCACCACTGAAGATGTTTTCTAAGGGCCAATGACTACTACTACAACACAAATTGTCCAGATTTGCATTTATTTCAGATCCAAAATTATTGGCAAACGATTGTAAAATAGCACATAGGATGATTTGAGCATGGGATATGCTGTAAATTTTTATATAAATAACACAACTCCCTCCTTAGTTAAGCTAGTTAGGAATTAGAATAGAGAAGAGTTTTCAGTAGCAGCAATTAGGACTGTACAGTGATTTTTTGTAATAGTTTTCAGCATGTTTTGTCATCAATAAAAGTGCGGTATTTTATCATTTTATGTTCTGAGTGTTAATTAGTTAAGGAGTGCTTTTCACCTCCTTCTAGATCAGAAAGTATGGGCCCACTATCAGATCTAGAAGGAGGGATTTTATGGTAGGTTTTAATCTGTAATTTTGTTGTAGTAAAATTAATAGATTGCTTGCCAGATTTCATTTTATTGTTTTTATTTTGTATTGTGTGATTTATGTTTCCTATTATGTTTGTGTACATAATTTGTGTGTATGTCAGCTGACAAATTATATTACATATTTTTCCTTTGTTTTCAATGTTTTCCCTACTTTAGAAACTTTCTATTTTCAGCATATTTCATTTTACTGTCAATTCCTGTAGCAGAAGCTTGACGACCTTTTGTGGCAGGGCATTGACAGGTGTTTTTAGAATAGGTTTCATTTACAAGCATCATTTCAATTCTACAAGAGTAATTAGATTTCAATTCTGTAAAAGTAGATTAGATTTCAATTTAGCAATTTCAATTATGCAAGAGTAACTAGATTTCAATTCTGCAAAAGTAGATTAGATTTCAATTTAGCAATTTCAATTCATGCAATTGTAGTTAGTTGTTAAATTCTAAAATTTAGATTTAATTTTCAATTCTTGTAATTTATTTCAATTTCCATTCTTCATACTAGGTTTAGTGTGACACCAAAAGGCTAAACCAAAATTTGCTTCACCAATAAATGCTTGAAATCTGAATGCCTGAATTGTACTCTGCCCTAACCTTCTATCGTAGACAGCCTTGGACACCACCCTGGATTGATAAATCATTGAGATTAAATGATGAGACTCAACGAAACTCATCACTTATCATTTTTAGGAACCCAATAGATGACTATATCTCCTTGATAAAAAAGAGTACCCTTGGCCTTCTTATTAAACAATTTCATGGGTTTTTGGGTTTTTTTCATCATTCTATCAAGGGTTTCTCTTCTTTGTTTTTGTAAAAGGATAATTTGGTTAAGCCTTATTTGTAAGGGATTGGGGTCTTCATGGTCTTGTATTAAGAGGGAAAGTGCCAATTTTTCTATTCTTGAAAGTAATAAGGCTTTCTCTCCATATACCATATCATAGGGGGTTCTTCCTGTGTTTCTTTTAACAAACAGCCTATCAGCCCATAGAGCAAATTTAAGTTCACTGTCCCACCCTCTCTTGTTCTTCCCCAATGATCTTTTTATTCTAGTTATTACATTTTTATTTAATGACTCAGCAAGACCATTTCCTTGGGGGTAATAATTAGTAGAATGGGATAATTCAATTCCATATTCAACACAAAACTCTACCATTTCATATGAAACAAAATATTGTGCATTATCTGTAACCATTTTTTGAGGAACTCCAAACCTAGTCAAGATGTTTTCTTCTAAGAATGTGATGATAGTGGTAGTTGTGGATGTTCTCAGAGGTCAAAATTCTACGCACTTTTTAAATTAATCCATTGTAGTTATAATCCACTTGTGTTGGCCGAATGAATTAGGCTTGATCTCTCCAATTAAATCAATACCCCATTGGGTAAAAGGTGCTTCAATGATTATTGGCTTGATGGGCATGGCTGCCAGTTGCTTCTTTCCTGCAAAAACTGGTAGTTATGATAGTTCCTAACATATTTATATATATTTTTAAAAATGGAAGGCCAATAATATCATGCTCTCATAACTTTATTAGTTGTAGTTCTTGGAGCAAAATGTCCTCCATAGAAACCATCATGAAATTCATTCATTATTTTTGGGACTTCACTTTCATACAAACAGACTAATAATATCCCATTAGGGTGTTTCTGATATAGCACACCGTCCTGTATATAATATTTTTGGGCTTGAAGTTTGACTAACCTCATTTTTTTTTATTGACATATATTTAGGGAATGATAGGGTTTGTAAGTATGACAAAATTTATTCATACCATTTGCATTCGATGTTATTGATTCTTCTGAAATCATATGCTTCATCTATTATGATAACATTATCAAATCCTTCTTCTTCCTTGTTGGCCAATAGTTTATCCAAACCTTACCCTTTGATAGTTTTAACTATTTTGAATTCAGCATCATATTGCATAAGCTTTACCATCCATCTTGTTGGTCTTCCTAATGGCTCTGATTGAGAAAAAATATCTTTTATTTCTATAAAAGGGATACATCAGTAAACTTTATTTGAGCCAAATATACCTTTGAAGTGTTCTAAAGATTGAATGGCTGCATAAACATATTTTTCTAGCAAGGTGTAATTAAGATGTGCTCCCTTCAGACCCAAACGCATGAAGGCTATTGGCCTTTAATTATTTCCATCATCTTTCTGTGAAAGAACTGCAACAATAGAATTTTCAGATCCATACGGATAGATATTAAAATATTTTGCATAATCTGGATAGCTTAGGGCTGGAGTGGTTGATATGGCTTATTTGATTTTGTTAAATGCTTCCATATTCTCTATTGTCCATTTTATTTCTCTAGTTTTCTTAACCATGTAATTTATAGGTTTGGTCATCTCTGTAAAATTTGGGACAAATATTCTAATAAAATTTAGCTTTCCAAAGAATGACCTAACTCCTTTTAAGTTCTTGGGAGGGGGAATTTTGGAAATAGCTTCTATTCTTTTAGGGTCAATGCTTATTCCTTTTTCTAAAACTATATAACCTAACAACTTTCCTTGCATAGTCCCAAATATGCACTTCTTTTGGATTTAGAGAAATTCCAAATTCTTTACACTGAGCAAAAACTATAGCTAAGTTTTTTAGATGATATTTTGGATTCTTATAAAATACAGTGATATCATCCAGGTATACAACTACAATTTTGAACATCGATCCTTTGAAGGCAAAATCCATTGCCCTCTGAAAAGTAGCACCTGCATTCATTAGTCCAAAAGGCATTCTTAAATATTCAAATATACCCCAAGGTGTAGTGAATGTTGTCTTATGTATATCTTCTGTATTTATCTGAATTTGATTGTACCCTAAAAATCCATCTAACAGTGACAATCTAGTTGAGCCAACTACTTGCAATAGTTGTTCCATGTTGGGTAGTGGGTAATTGTATTTTTATTAACTCTTGTTTAAATTTCTAAAATCTACACAAAATCTAATATCACCATTATTTTTTTTAACTGGTACCAAATAGAATATCCAAGAAGAAAATCTTACCTTTCTGATTATTTTGGAATCCAGCAATTTTTATACTTCCTTTTGCATTATTGGGTGCAGAGTTGGGTTGTACTTCCTTTGTTTCTATCTAAATGGTTTAGAATATTCCTTAAGGGGTATTATGTGTGTCATTACATCTGTTTTGAATGTTTTAAGGTATTCATAAGTCCAAGCAAAATTTTCTTTGTTCTTTTTCAAGAAACTGATATATCCAGCTTTTTCTTTAGCAGATAAGGCCATGTGTACTTTCACTATTCTGGGTTCTTTCATTGTACCAATGTTAATGTCTTCAGATATTAATTCTCTGCATAAAGGCTTATAAGCTTTGTCAAAATCATCAAATAGACTCTTTAGAGAAACCAATCCTTTGGGTATCCTATTTTTTTCAACTGGATTACTTCTACTGGTTCTCCTATTTTGTCTTTTAGCTTGTCTTCATCCTTTTCATCATAGATTACATCTGCATACTGATTTTGTAGTCATAAAATCTTTAATGTCTATATCATCTTGAAAGATCTGCAAGTAGACTATGTTATCTAGCATAGAAGGCTTACAGACTGATATAGTTGGGAATCTATCCATATATTCTGTAGTTATTTCTGGATGGTCCAGACCTAAGGCGTTTACAGCTAAAATATCTTCAACATGGTTTTGTTCTCTTGGAAGAAATGAGATATTGGAAGCTAAGAATTTATCAATTTCTTCCAATACGACATTTTTATATTGCTTAAGCCTAGGATGCTTGGTCCAATATTTACCTTTGATTTATTGTATGATAAGTTATGCATCCCCTGTTATTATCAAGTAGTTAATGCCTAATTCTTTTGCTTTCCTTAACCCTAGTAGTAAAGCTTCATACTCAGCTATATTTTTTATGCAAGGGAATTCTAGTCTGTAAGGAATACCAAGGTAATTTCCTTTTATATCAATCAAATTAACACCTGCACCAGCTCTAAATTGTGACTTAGCTCCATCAAAAGACATGGTCCACATTTCTTGAGTCAATACTCTATCTTATTCAGCATCTACCAATTTTATAGCTTCTCGATCCATGTTCTTTACTTTTGGTACTTCTACCAGGAATGGGTTGTGCCATATTGAGTGAAATCCCATCCCTTTTTCATAGTTTACTAATTTGATCATGGTTTCATCAATTTGAATTAACTCTATGGAGTGATTTTTAAATGGTTCTCTTCGTAATATTATGTTCTCGTTATCTGATATGGGGATTGTAGCATAGGACTAGTCTAGTTGAATTGAACCTCCTAGTTGTTCTGCCTAATGTCTACTGAGTAATAGTGAGAATAATGGGTCAACATCAACTACTGCAACATCCATGACTATGCCATTTTTGGGATGTTTATCTAAGAAAACCAATAATCCAGTTATCATAGCTACACAAGGAATTTGTCTGCTTTCCATTACAAAAATAGGGGCAAAATCTCTAGTACAAATTAATCCCATTTGATCAGCTATTAGTTTGGGCATGATATTGTGTGAGGCTCCACTGTCTAACATACAATTATGAATGACATATCTTTCTCCTTCATGTGAGTTGTACCTTAATGATACATAAAAGGGTCTGATAGAGGATGGTGATCTTGTATCATATTGATTTTGTCTTGCAGCATGGCAAGTTGGGTCTTCTTTTTGTTCCACTAATCCAAATGCTTTGCAGATTTGTTCTATGTACTATTGAAATTTCATAAGTTATCCAAATGTGATGTTAACATTTTGCTTACTGAGTTCTAACCCAACACCAAATTATATCTTCTTTATATCCAGTGGTTTATTACTTTCTTCTTTGGGAATCTCTTCCTCTAATTCTATTACTTCAGAAGTAATATTTTTGAGGTTTCTATCAGTTTTATCTTTACTGATATTCTTATTGGTGAAAGTTTGTTTTCTTGTTTCACTTGTAGAGGCTTTCTCTATCCGGTATGGAATAGTCTTTTTCCTTAAATTCAAAGTATGGGTAGCCTCTATTTCTTCAACTTCTTGAGCAGTGAGGATTAATTTCCCTTGCTTCATCTTGTCATATCTTGACTCATGTGATTTCTACAACATTTTAGTTCTTTCATCTACTAAAATTTGAGGATGATGATTTGAAGCATACTTATCCATATCTTATTCAAACAACGTTTATTTGGATTCATCTTCAATAGACCAACAAGCATTGATTCTTATACCCTCTTCTGATTTAGCATGTAAATATACATTATGCTGGTCACTTAGGTGAATTCCACATGCATCATGTTTATGAGGTGCATCATAAGTAGAGCAAAAATAGGGAAAGCCTTTTGCTATATTGGCAGATGGTATGGGGTTAGGAAAACTATTTTGATCTCTGTCATAATCTCGGTTTCTCTAGTTATTGTTCCTGTTATTCCTACTCCTATTTTCTTCTTCAGAACCATTGTTGTTTCCCTAATTCCTATTGAATTTTTTCTTAAAGGGAGGATGGTTGTCAACATGTGGTCGCTCTATTTGTGAATATTCACCACTATTTCCATTATTTCTTTCAATTCTTGCTAACTTGTTGTTCATGGTATTGAACATCTCAATCTTTTGACTAGTTAATTTCTCCATTAGGTCAATTTTAGTTCTTCTTTGTATATCAAATGTCACTCTTTTAGGTTTTATCTCAGGTAAGTTGAATTCTAAAGAATAAGGCTTCATCTTACCACTATCAAACATATTTATTTCTATATCCATTGCTTTTTCCATACAACCATTAATGGTAGTGGCTTGTTCTTGCCTCAGATCATAGTTAAACTCTCCTTGAAAAGCATTCTTATAAAAACAAATAGACTTAATATCACTAGCCCTAAGGTTGGCAAGGATTTTGTTTCTAGTTTTTGAAAATCTCTTGTTAAAGTCACTGACAACCTCATTTTCTTGTTTCTTTGTGGTGGCCAGTTTAGTTAACAGAGATTGTTCATTTTTTTGTCACCATATTTCTTTATAAAAACAACTTCCATCTTAGTGAAATCTGGGATGTCATCATTAGGAAGATAATTGAACCATTCTCTAGTATATTTTTCTAAAGTTTGTAAAAATAGTTGTAAGACTACATCCTTATGTTCAACCTCTAAACTATCCATCGCATACAGGAAACTCTTGATATGATCTTCTCCAGTTACTGCACTATTTCCTAAGAATTTTGGAAGGTATTTGTGAGCTTTACTAGGTAAGGCATTTAAATTTGCAGGTAACACAAAGGGCCTATATCTATTAGTCCTCCACAAATGGACATTAGCCTAATTTGCCTAATTTTTTGGGGCCATCGTTATTGTAGGTATAATGGGATTTGGATTTACAATAGTAACACCTATAGGGATATGGGTCTGGGTAGCCCAAAAAGAATCTAACGGATTATCTACCTTAGTATTACTATTAATTGAGCAATGAGAATAATCACATGTATCTTCTATAATAGAATTCAAATTTTCATCTACAGTGATATCAACAGTAATAGTATTTGATCTTTATTTTTCTTTACGTACTTTTTATCGCTAGAATTCGTTTTACTATTATAAGAAGTATTCTTGAAAAGTAAAGTTTTCTGATTATGTATAAATACCTTTGGATTCTCGAGTTCCAGGAATAGCTCCTTACCTCTTTTTCTAGTGTTCGCCAACACGTTCTACTCTTTCCTTTTTTATTTTTATCTTTTGGGTTTGTTCAGATAGAGTCGCCAGCACCAGGGTGCAGAAAGAACAACGTATGATTTATAAATAATGCTTGATATTAACACTCATCCTCACAAAAGCCAATTCTTGGGATAATTCAAGAAAATCAAGAAACCTAAAAACTTACTTCAAAAAGCAATTTTAAAACCAGAATCATGGACATAAAAAATAAAAATAAAGAACACTAAAAATGTAAAAAACAAAGACGTTGGTTCTTTATTTTGACTGGTCGTCCATTAATTAAAAATAATCGTTGAAATAAAACTATTAATAAGATAATTAAATCTTTCTATCAAGTCTTCCTCGAAAATGACACCAAAAAACTATTGGAACCGATTCTTGCATCCATAGGATTTGATTGTCATGCTACAAAAATCTGTTTGAAACCAACGAGCTATTACAGGCTCTGGTCAACCTGCCTCTTTGTTTTGATAAACACAAAAATTGCTAAATAAAAACTACATAATGGGTAAGGAAACCCCAACGATAATTTTATGATAAAAACCTTGATTACACGCTTCAGATTAATATAACACTATATGTATTAAAAATGACCAAGCAAGAAAATAACCATTAATTATGCCTTATGTGTACCAGTGCCTAGATTCATTGGGCTATTATAGCAATTTAACAACGTTGATAACACAAAAAAGAAAGAACAGTATTGAGAGAAAATTGACACTATCATATCCATTTGAATATCATAATAAACATAATAGTTGGCCAATGACATAAATGTACGTAATACATTCAAATAATTTAACCCATTACATATTAACACACAATATCGAGACAAATATTTAATAAGAATGAAACCCATAATTGTATTAGTTTAACATAAAATTACATTTAGAGTTGGCGGAATTCCATTTAACTCTGATTTTCCATGAAATACATCAATACAATGAAGAAGACTCTGTTCAAATAATTTAATAGGTCTCTCCTACTATCCTTGTTCCAATCTGGTAATAGCAGAGTCTCTGAATCTCAGGTTCAATAGGACATAAAAAATCTCAGCTTCTTGAACACTTTTCCGTCAAAATCCTGTAGAGCAAGGGGAAGAATAAGAAATGACTAAGAAAATAGACACACAAAAGAAGATACAATAGCACAACTAACAGGGCACTCAAGGATACCTCTTATCAAAAATTATATTCTCTAATTTCTTGATGATGATTTTGAACGCAACCGCTTCTTCTTATAACCTATGGTTCTTGAAACTGTTATTCTTATTTTATTTTTAGCCTTACACTTGTCCTCTTCTGATTTGATCTTCAAAACTGGTACAACTGGCTTCCACTATATTTTTTTTATGTTGTATGCTTTCCTTTGACCTTTTCAAACTGTAGCTTATTTCAACCAGTGATGGTGGTGTTTGGAGAGTCTATTTGTTCTTCCACTACTTCCTCTTGAACTATCCCCTTTCGAGCACTCAACTCTTCTGCTATCTTAGAGACTTTTTTTGTCGGTATAGTCCTTGTTTATTTAGACGAGTTGATCTTATTTATAGCTATTGACTATATGCTTCAAAAATTTTCTCTTTTTGACCTTGTTGCAGCCACTTTATTTGTTTACTGACTAGTCTCCAAACTTCTGTGTCAAAGGTTGTAGCAAACCTTAGCATATTCATTTCCTGCAAAATTCTATTTTTTTTGTATGGCAAGAATGGGCTTGTTTCTATCATATTGTAAAAGCAACATTTCCATAGTATTTACAAAAAAGGTATATTATCTAGTCATTTTTGACTCATCATCTGACTCACAATTAAATCTTTCTATTATATGCCTGAGTAGCTCTTCTACACTAGGGGCTTCCAAGAATTGGTCTAAGGACAAACCAATATCTGCCATTTTTTCTGTCACATCTTCTATCAGATTATCCATTTCAGTAACAACACTGATCCACCTTTCCTGGTTTGTCCCAAACATGTCCGCTTTCAGGAATTTGATATTGAGCTAGATTTTACTGCCATCATTTGTTATTATCTCTTGGTTCTGCAACTCTTAAAAATTATCTCCCATTAAATAAAGGGTAGGACGAATGACTTCAAATTCTTCCTTCTCCTATATCAATGCCTGTATTTCTTGAGTAGTTATTTGAATCACCCTAATTTGCCTAAACATCTTAGTGAGCCCTCTGACATGAGCTCGTATTTTTATTGAAATTTCCTTCTTCATTGTATTCAAATAATAGGTATGATTAGGAATCCTTACCACCAGAGGGGGTTTTGCCTTTGGAGTATCCTTTTGTGCCAATTCTTCCTATTTTTATTTATTAATGCTTTTATTTCAACTTTTTCCTTCTCTTCTCTTTTCAATTCATTCCTTAACTCTACATTTTTCTCAACTAGTTGGTCCATGGTTTGATTTTGCATTGCCTTGACAAATTTAACCATTTCACCTTCTTTCCCTAGTACTGATGAGCCCCGCCTCCTCATCGACTCTGAAGATAAATGGGTCTTAAAAGGGTAGGAAGATTTACTTCTGCTATATCTGACATAAATATTTCTAATTGTGGTTCATCTATAAGCTATTCTCCTACATTTCCCATTCCTGTCACTACCTGTAATTCTTATTCATTTGCAGCAGTAAAAGTAGTTTGCTCATTTGTCCTCTCCAACAAAACCTTTGTAGAAGGTAAAGACAATTTAGGCTTCTTATTTTCTGCAATGGTTATCTCTATTTTATTCTTCACTTGGTGACTTCGGAAGAGACCCCCAAATCCACCTATCCTTATCATATTCATTCGTATTACTAATAGAATTTTAACCTCCCGTCCTTTTATTTTTAGAGAGGCGAGGATGGCCATTGGTTCCAATTTATTCACACTTGTTATAGCTAATACTCTATCAGAAATGGGAATTATAACTTGTTCTGGAAGTGAGAACTTCTGAACAGGTGTGGTCATAATTTCTTTCCCTTTAGCTGTGCTTGGGTATTTGGAAACCTCTTGGGAAGTGCTTGGTGCTGCTTCTATTCTGAGATGATCACCTCCAGAAGGCCAGACCTGTTGCTCTACTATATCTACAGTATTAATAGTGACCTCCATTTTATCAATACCTTGTTCTTCTATTATCTCCAATAAAGGGTCTTCCTTTATTGCTTGAGCAGTTCCTGGTAGAATAGGTGGTACAGATTCTACTAAAAAAATTTTAAGCCTTCTCAATTCTGTAGGGTAATCATAGGCTTCATGAACCTGTGTGCTACCCCTGTCCTTAGGAGGGAAATCATCCCATACAACCTATAAATATGTTCCTTTTTCCATATCTTCCAATAATCTTCCTTCATAAGCATCTTTACGATGTTGTATTCGAGTATATTATCTCTTTTCCATAATTCTATTGTATATTCCTTTCAGGTCATAAAACCTCCAAGTTATCTCGTCAAAATCCATAGTGTATAAATCAAACATTCCTTTGAGCAGTGCAAGGTAGCCAACAAATATATAGTCTCCAAAGCGATAGGGAACGTTGAGCCAGGGGACTTTACCATATTTCTTTACTAGTCTCAACTTAGCTTCTTCAACCACCTACCTGCATAACTCAACAGCTGCTAGGGACAATGGATAATACATCGACAATAGCTTAGGGTGAATTTTGGCCCCATAGAGCCTAATATAGGTGAACCCATATGAGAAAAAAAAATCCCCAATCTCATTTTCTTTGATAAAAGCCCTTACTCTTGACCATAGCCTCTCAAGGAGCTCATCGGTTAAAGTCCAGTAAATCTGTACCATAAAATGGTCACAGAACCAGCCCAAGTGAGTCTGTCCTTCATGTATTCTCCAAAAAATGGTCTAGACATAAGGACTCTTAACAACTTCTACTCTTTTTCGGGCTTCTTCTCCCAATTGTACCACTATCAAGTGGATGAAAAATGAATATTGAGAAAAACAAGGCATCTCTTGCCTTTGTTCAAAAATAGCCTTTTTCAATTCTACCATTTTCTCATATATTTGGTTACTCAATTCTAATTCCCATGCATAAATTGGGGTATTATGCACTCGATTGCTCTATGCTACTAAATACAAAACATTTTTGCTCACCACACTAAGATCCTGTACCCCTAAGACTATGTTTATCATATCACAAAATTCTTGGACCCATTGCCTAAAAGAAGTTTTCCTAATTGGGAATTGATCAACTATTTTCTCATTTGTATCAAACAAAAATTTAAAAACTTCAAATCCTGTGAAAATTCGAGATTGATGTTCAATTACCCGTTTTATTAAAAAGGTGGTAGACTCTTTCAAATTGAAAACTTGCTTGATGTGCTCAACTTTGACGCTAAAAATCGGTCGGTACTTATTATCTCAAAATATTCTGGTCCTTTCGTTGAATGCCACTACTAACCATACCATTAAATCTGAGGAGAAGTAAACCTTCAGACATATCAACTTCTCGAGGTTACTGTTCCATATGTTACTTTTGGGGAAACCCTTGTATTGTAACCTTCAAGCTTGATGAAATAGGTTAGCCATTATCCATGGGGTTCTGTTATCATTCTCCATCACACGAGCAAAACTCTTGATACATGCATTGTCGATCTCGTATTGCTATGCTGGAGTATGTTTATTATCAACTCCAAAATTTTGGGTAAATTCATACGTCTAGAAATCATAGAGTATGGTGACCGATCTGTAATGAATTTCACTACTTATCTAGTGTCTTTGGGTGCAAAAGCGTCTCCCCATGATGCCATTGTGCTTACGATAGCAATTCTAGTTTCTTTGAAAAAGAAAAGCTCAAAACTCTTCCTCTCTGTATTTTGCATATCAATTTTTGCTCTTAGATTACCAGGGTGGTAAAATTGACTGATTTTGTGAGCTCAAATACTGGGTGGTGAAATGAGTTCGATATTTTTGCACGTTTATCATTAATACTACGTTACCAACTGCTTTTTAAAATTGGTCAAAGGAATTTTGCCAACACATTTCTTTTGAAGTTGGCTTTGATGGTGGGTAGTGTCTGTCATCCTATGTGTCCCTGGGTTCTTTGGTTTGTGTACCTACAGTCATTTAAAGTTTCACTATTGGTCACTGAAGCTTCTTCTTCTTCGACGTGGAACCATGACGTGTGATAGGGATGGCCTTTGTTTTGAACATTGTGCCACCTTGGCCCTAGATGATAATTAAATTCTAGGGATTGGTTACACTTTTAATTGGAAAACAATCATCTTTGGGATCCCCATAAGATTTGGTTCTTGATGTGAGTGTCTGTCATCATCTTAGATATCCTAAGGTTCCTTGAATAATCATGATCGAGCACAGCTATTGGATCAACCTTTATTCCATCGCAGCCTTGGATCTTATAAAGAATCAACCGCATCCATTGATCTCCATAGTGTACAACTCATATTTTTAGGAGAACTGCAACTGTCTGATCATTGAAGAATATGTCGTGACCATTGATTTAACTTTGGGGCTATCGCATCCGTTGATCTGCTTTATCCTTTGTGATTTGGGGTTAACATCTACCGTTGGATATGCCTAGGGAGGTACACAACTATTGATCGTTATCTAGGCCTGTTTATATCTTAACAAAACTAGAGTAATAGCTTCCGTTGATCTTCTTAGGATATGATGTAGCCATTAATTTGATTCAAACTTTTGAACTCCTCGATTCTTCGATTGCCTTGATTACATTATGTTAATTGGATTTGTGAATTGCTTTAAATTCGTTCGTCGATCTTCTTCATACATGGCTTGTTTTCTTGAAGGAACCTCAACCACTATATTGGCTTGAAATATACCGTGGCCATTGATCTGCATGAGGGTATTTATGTTCTTGAGTTTAATCCCTTTGGATGAAGCACGGTCATCAAATTTGTTTTGTTTCATCCCTTTGTTTGAATTTGACTCATTCACCGTCGTCAGATCTTGACAAGGGCTTTCACATCCGTTCATCTTTGAGCTTGATCTAGCACTGTCGTTAGATATTGCATGATTTGTTATCATTTATTTGACTTAGATCCAATCGAGGTCGTTAGATCTTGGCATGAACCTTCATTGTTGTCAATTCATTTACACCTGCGGAGTTAGCCTTTTAAAATGAATGCAAACATCAATTTAAAACTTACTTAATCACTACCGTAGATCTCTAAAGCACTTTTATCATTTAATCAAAGTAATCGATATAAAACTTAGGCTTTCGGATGAAATGAATTATCGAAGGAAACACATCTGTCAGATATTGTATTTAATAGGCGTTGTCATCAAATTTGCATGGTTAGGGGGAAGTCAATGTTTTTAAATTAAATCTTGAACCTTAGGTTAGAATACAACGACTTAAATCTTTTTATAATATTTCCTTTGACTTGATTGACTTATTTGTTGGCTGGATTTTTAAAACGGCATCATTCGATTAAAGCAAAAAAAGTGCAGCCTTAGATCTGACTCAAAGGTGCTATAACTTTAATACGGGGGGTGCATACCCTTAGTTTTATATCAATGTGCTCGAATTTTAATGAATGGGGGTGCATACCCTCAAGCCTTCCTTATTCGTGATGAACATGCATCGTAGGATCAATTTTTTGATCAAGCGCAACCGTCATATCTTTGTGACCATGGTACTCAAATCTTCAAACTTTATATCGAGGTATTTTATTAAGTCAAGCGCATCCGTCCAATTTATCTTTGATGAGGTGCTACCGTTGGATATCCTGCAATCTGCACATTTGATAACCGTAAGGGGTGCATTATTGTATTTGATTAATCTTGATTTAAACCAAAATGAGGTAATTAGTAACGTATTAATCTTAGCTTTACCTTCATGTTTACCCGATATCCTTACCATTCCATCATTTAGATTGACTTTGGGGTGGTCGTTGGATCTCGATCAATGTTGGCACGACCGTTGATTCCTTTCAACCTACTGGGTTACTTACCGAGGGGGATCTGATTTTAACCTTTGATTAAGCCAAAAGGGGGGATAACTATCTGATGCATTAGACCCTTGCTAATATTATTTAGCATTTTTAATTAATCTTGTGATCGTTTACCTTTTTGATGCACCTTTTTATGAGAGCATTGTCGTTTGATCAGATTTTGATCAAGATCTATCGTTGGATTCGTCCAATTAGCTCAATTTTTAATTTAAGGGGGCGCATACCCTTAATGTTTTGCTTAATTTTTCTTTCAAAACTTTTAGACTTTAATTCCTTTGGCCACATCATTTTAAAGAGTTGTTTAATCAAATCAAGTGCAACCATTGGATTCTTCTTTGATGATGCGCCACCCTTAGATTTGTTTTAAGGTGGTCAATTTTTAACACAACGGACCGCATACCCCTATGGTTTTAATTAGGACCTTTGTTCAAACCTTATGTTTCGGACTTAGATTTTTGAGTTTTTAGAGCATTGCCCTTGATTAATTCCTTTTAATACCTTAGGACTTTAATGAATTAAAATTTTACTTAGGTCCAAATATTATGATCACCATGACCCTTACTTAAACGTAGGGTATTCTACGATTTTACTATGGTACCGGGTGTTCAAATGATTTGGCCTTAATGACTTTTTAAATGATGAGATAACGGTCATAAGCTCAAAAGGCTAAGTTTGATTTTAAAATTTCAAGCAAATGGAAATCAACTTCTTAGGTGAATTAGCAACTTTTACTTATTATATTGAATCCAAAAGTTTAAAATTGGGGGTTTCAGATGTTGAGTCAAATTTGGCTCCAACAAAGTCATAGAAGCTTTTTGAAATTCAACAAGAGGGTACAAGTGCTCTTGGTGGATAATGCTCGGAGGAATCCTATCCCAACTTGTAAATACTCTTTTCTCTAATATAACATAAAAAAACAACCCTACATGATAGTGATGTCTTTCATAGAGGACAAAGGTAGAAACATTATTATCAAATTGCATACACAATGATGACAATAAATACATCATCATATTTGTGATAACATATTCAAATAAAAATAAAATGGATAAAAATATTATTTATACGGAGTAAAATTATTTTAAAAAAATATTATTACTTAAAAAGTAGCCACTAATTTATCATGTTATTAACTTAAGTTAATTTTATTTAGATAAAAATATTTTTTCTCACTATAATTGACTAGATAAACAATCTACTTTCTAAAGGGCTTTGCCTTAATAATACAATATCATTTTTACTCAAGATAGATTGAATAATTTTTTTTGTTCTTTTATTATGTATTTTTAAATACCACCTAAATTTATTAATGAAAATAACTACTAGTTTTAAAGGTTGTAGTATTTTAACTTTAAAAAAAAATTGTAATTAGATTTATCTTTTAGTTGGTTATATAAAATTGAAACAAAATCCATACATATTACATCAAGACCAACTTATCATGGTATTTCAACATAACAGGTAGATATTTCACACCAATTATTTATATGTCACCTTGTAAGAATTAAATAAAGATAGACAAGGTAGGATCTAATTTTTTAACCATTGAATCTCATATTATTTGATAATCATTATTTTATAGTAAATGAAACCTTTTCACACCACTTACCCCAAAATGTCAGCCTTTTTGCATTTACATTTTATTTTGATATTTTATTGAATAACATAAATTGCAAATATTTTCATATCTCAATCCATCTGTAAGTTATTATATGTAAGTTAATAAATCATGTAATTTTGTTGGTCCATTTTACATAAACAACTAACTAATTATGGGAGATAACTTAGGAATGTATTGAGACATGCACATGGGTTTGAATGAATATGATAATGATATATTTTTAGATATATAATTGGCAAATATTTTTTACTTTTAAATCTAAATATTAATAATAAATCTATGAAGTCATAGTTGGAAGACTATAACTCATAAATACTACATTGCAATCTGTTCCTCTATATACATATCACTTTCAAGATTATGAATGTGATGAGATTTGAAGAGATCTTTTTTGGAAAGGATGTGAGGAAAATTCTATGTTTCCTCTTTGAAAGTGGGATAGGCTTTGCAAAGGAAAGAATATTGAAGGGAAAAACTTACAAAATCATAGAATTGAGTCTTGCAACAAAACTTGGCTAAAGATTATTCAAATAGTAAAAATTTGAAAAAAAATGTACTTGATAAATATAAAGGTTTTTTTGATAAAATAAAATTGTTAAAAAAATGAACCTATTTTTAAAGGCTTAATAACATGAAACTTCATATTCAATAGTTTATGCTTGATCAAAATATAATAGGTAATTTTTTTGAAGCCTAGTTATCTTGGGTAGAGTGCTAGGAACTTGTTGGCAATTTTGCCACATTGTTTTTGTTGTTACTGTTCATGTAAAAGACTGCATAAGTTATAGAGATACTAACTCCTTTGTTTGTCCCTTCATGCACTTTGAAAGGGAAAATGTAAAAATCTCTATAAGTTTTGTGTTAGAGCAAAGTAACTGTAACATGTTGCGATATCGCGACATGTTGTAGCTACGCGGTGTCAAATGCAGACAAATCAGCTAAATGAAAAAAAAGTGTCGCGATATCGCGACATGTCACATTTTCGTGACCCGTCGCGTTTTTGCGGTCAAAACAGTCAACGAAAGCAAAGTAGTAAACCTATCGCGATATCGCGACATGTTGGAGTTTTGCGACATGTTGGAGTTTCGCGACTTGTTGCAGTGAGAAGCTAAAAAATGAAAAACTGTCACGATATCACGACATGTCGCAAAATCGTGACTTGCAGTGGCAACAAAACAAAGTGACAGGAACATGTCACGATATCGCGACATACAGCAGCCAAGGGGAGTGCCAATGAAAAATGTCACGATATCGCGACAGAAAAGCAAGGAAGGAGGAAGATGGTAAAATTGTCACGATATCGCGACATGTTGCATTATTGCAGAAGGGCTAGAAATAAACACAAGGCGAGAGAAAGATGTCGCGATATCACATTTTTGAAAATGAAGCCAAGTAAGAAGAACTTGTCGCGATATCGCGACGGGAAGCGGCAACGACAGAGAAGGCAAGAAATTGTCGCGATTTCACGACATGTTGGACAGGAAGGGCAAAGCACGAAGAAATGTCACGATTTCATGACATGTTGCATTTTCGTGACCTGTCGTGTTTTCGTGGCTGAAAAGCAGCAAAGTAGAAGAAGACAGAAACATGTCACGATTTCGTGACTTGTTGAAGATGAAAGAGCCAAATGGAAAAAATGTCGTGATTTCATGACATGTCACATTTTCGCGACCTGTCGTGTTTTCACGAAATGAAAGTTGCGAAGTACAAGGCAAAAGGAAAGTGTCACGATTTTGCGACATGTTGCATTTTTGCAACCTATCGCATTTTCATGGGTAAGAAGGCGAAAAAGACAACGCAAGAGAAAGATGTCACGATTTTGTGACATGTTTCATTTTCGTGATAGGGAGTAGCGAAAGAGCCAAAGCACAGGCGAATGTCACGATTTCACGACATATCATGAAGATAAATCTGAACGAAGAGAAGATGTCATGATTGGTGGCAAGAAGAGAAGGCAGTTAGGTAAAAGTGTCGCGATATCGCGACATGTCGCATTTTTGTGACCTGTCATTTTTTTGCGACTGAAGCAATAACAAAGGCTCGATACAGTTTTGTTTGCATTTTTCTTTAGAATTGCATAGGAGAACATGCGATAGAAGATAAGGATCAAGTTTAAGCTCTCCAACTGATTTTAAGATTGTGGTCGAAGAAACTCCAAGATTAAATGTTGTTGTTTACCTATGTGCACAAGATGGAAGAACATGAGGCAGATTTCGAAGCCACCAAGATTAAAGATGCCTCCAGTATTAAAATATCTTGTTCATGATCTTCTAACAACTTTTGGCTTACCCTGATAATGTCGTTTCTTCGAGGCAGATTGAGGGCAATAATTTCTCTTTTCAAGTACAGATTTTGTGGATCGCTCTTAAAATCTGTTTCATGTATTAAATGTTGTAATACAAAAGGAAGAGGGAAGGCCTCTATAAATACCAATGTAAAATCTCAAGCAAAGGAGGAGGACCTTTTTGCAGAAATTAAAGCAAAAATCCTAGATGCATTTTGCTCCATTCTTAGTGTCTTTTGAGTCGGTGATCCAAACTGTTGTCCATGTTTTGCTTTCTGTGTGATTTACTTCTGTTTAGTCCAGTGTTAATATAAGTTAAATTTTGTTGTTATGAATTTGGTTGTATTTTCATTTGAATGTTTGAAGTTTGTTTGAAGGCGAACTTGCGGCCAATGCGTGATCTAATTTCTATACATGCATTCTAAGAGTCAGTTGCTGCTTAGCTTTAGGATCTTGTTGAGGTTATTTACTGTTTGAGGTTATTCTCCCCATCAACTATCGGCTTCGACCATATTTCCATCTCTTTCTGTTATTTCCCTTTCTTTCCGCATTTCATCTCTTTATGTTATTTCCCTTTCTTTTCTCATTTTCCCATTTCTTTCCTGCACTCTTATCTTGAAACAAGTTTAGACTAGGTTGGGAGCCAGCCCTCTCTAGAGATTGGCCCGGGAGACTTCTCTTTCTCTCGACATTTCAATGTTGGCCGAGTCTAGGGTGCACAAGTGATGAAATCTTATACTTAGGCAGATTTGTGACCAACAGTTTTTGGCACGCCCAGTGGGACAGACTGTTCAGAAATATCCATAATCGATGGGACAAGTATTATTCCAAGTTTACAAACCCACCTATGCCAATAGTTTTGGCATGCCCGATGGGACAAACTATTTTTGTCTCAAAAATATCCATAGTCGGTGGGACTCACAAGTCTCATCTTTTGATACCCGAAGGAATCAAGATTTTGATGAACTGTCTTGACCTCAAAATGGCGATTGTAAGTTCATTTGGTGACTCTGTTGAAGGTGACTATATAGTACCTGGAAATTTCCAATCCTGAAGCTGGTGAAAATATTTGCATCATTGCTTCATGATCACGAGATCAAGTGCCAAAGAATCGAAAGATCCAATCAAATTCTTTGAGATCGATGTTCAAAACTAGAGGGAGCACTCAAGATTGGTAAATCCTATGAACCCATCATTTGTTGTTTCTTCGTAGGCAGCGGGTCAGTTTGTTCCATCTCTGACTCCTCCCAGTACTGCTACAAGCTTCCTACATC
This sequence comes from Wollemia nobilis, assembly GCA_028583015.1. Classification (NCBI taxonomy): domain Eukaryota; kingdom Viridiplantae; phylum Streptophyta; class Pinopsida; order Araucariales; family Araucariaceae; genus Wollemia; species Wollemia nobilis. The sequence goes on along the minus strand of JAQPPZ010009768.1, from coordinate 172,268 downwards.
CAGATCCAGCAATCCAAATGGCCCAGCCTCCTCCACCAATGAAGTTTGCAAAATGGAATAGTTTGGGAGCCTTGAATTTACTAGCACATAATCTAGTCCCTCAAGCTACTTTGAAAGCTTTGTCAACCTATGATGGTATTGGTAAAACTACTTATGAGCATATTAACGATGTAGCTGCTTTGGCGACCATCCATGACATAACGGACGAAGACGTGATGATAAAATTGTTGGTGTTGTCATTGAGAGGGAAATTGTTGTATTGGTACCGAACATTGCAACCAGGCTCTATTACATCATGGGATCAGTTAGGAGAGCTGTTAGTCAAAAATTTTCATGAACAAGCTGATCCATACTCCTTGTTGCATCAATTTAATGCAATTCAAAGGCACCCGCAGGAGGCGATAGCGGACTTCAATTTTAGATTTACCAAAATTTGGTAGAGAATTCCTGATGGTCTTCGGCCCACTCATGAGCTAGTTGCATTCTATTATCTCAGAGCTTTCAACACAGACATTGGTTTGGCTATCTGATAGTCCAACATGAATACATTCCTAGAGCTGTTCAAATAAGCGCAAAATGCAAAAGTTGACTTGATGTCCATAGGTAGGCTTCCCCCAAAGGTAACAATACCTATCTTACCTGATCTTCCTACGTATTTGTATTCTGGTTCATTTTCATAGCCTATGCCTTCCATGTATCCTATTCCATCATGGAGCTCAAATGCGCCTCAGATCGCACCCATTCCAATTCCCTAGCTCCCTACTCCAACTATTTCACAATTGCCTGCACCAAGAATTCTGTAATTACCAGCCCCCACTTCATTCCCAGCATTGCCTGCACCGCCAGCACCTCTACCTATATCAACACCTCCTACACCCTCAAATCCTGATCCTTTCACAACACTATTACAAGAGATAAAAGCTGCTAATTCAGCTATAAGAGCGATGGGAAATAAAATCACAATTATTGAAAGAAAGCAGGTCGAGAGAGATTTCCAACCCAAGAGATTTCAACCTTCATCGATCACTAGAGAACAAGGGCTTCAACAAGCAAAGTGCCAGAAAAGAACCCGACTGTGTTGACGATTGAAGAAGATGGCCTTATAGAAGGAACATATTGGTGCTCTACATGTAATGATCCACACGGTGAGGAGACTTGTATGGTTCATTTGAACTTTGTACAAACATTGGCTGCAAGCTCTTCTGGAGGACAAGTTAATATGATTACTGAGGTAGATCATAATTTTATGGTTCCATCTGAAGAACAAGTCTCAGTTCTCATGAGAACTGGGAAGAAGCCAGTCACAGTAGATCCAACGGAAATGGAACCATTAAGGGTACCGGTTGATCCAAAGATGCAAAATGAGAAGAAATAAGTACCAGTGAAAGCTCATGTTTCAATATCAAATCCAGATTCACTTGTTCTATTAAAAGATATTTTGCCACCACGAGCAAAGGAAAAATTGCAAGAAAAAGCCTCAGCTTCGCAGGCAAGAGCTGAAATAGAGGAACTGTCCAGAGAAAAGCTCAAGTACCCATCTTTGACTAAAATACTGAGGGTAGAAACTACTCAGCAATATCGGAGCAAACATGAAGACACTATTGAAATGAGGGAGTCTGGTGCATCTACATATAATATTGTCAAAGAATTGAAGAAGATTCCAGCCAAGGTTAGTCTCTATGATGCATTACAATTACCTGGGCAAGTTGATTTGTTACAAGAGTCATTGAGGTCTATGAAGGATAGTGAGAAGAATCCTACTCAGACAATTTTTGCTCAAGCATTAACTACCTCAGCCACCAAAAATAATAGACCGCCCCCATTTTATTTGTCACTCAGGATGGACGGTTGGATAGTGCACAACTGCATGATTGATTTTGGTGCAACGACAACTGTCATTCCAAAGGCAGTTTGTGAAGTCATGGGTATGGAGTATACAAGAAGTAGCCTTGGTGTCTTGCAGTTGGACGAGACTCCCATGAAAACAGTGGGTGTAATCAAGGATGTTCCTATTGTTCTGCATAGTGTGCCTCAAATTATAGTAATTCAGGAGATAGTTGTGGTCAATTTGGAACCATATTTCAGTATGTGTTTGTCGAGAGAATTCACTGCCAAGCTGGGAGGCTATCTTTCTCTGGATTATTCTCACTTGGAGATTCCTTTCAAAGGAGGAAGAATCTGGATCTACAATGAGAAGCCTTCTACTTTTCATTTAGAGAAGATGGGAGAAGAAGAAAAGTCCACACATTCTGTCAACATGATAACTAAAGAATTAGAAGAGCCAGATTTGATGGATGGAGTCCTGGATGAGCTTTCCTTAGAGGATGAGTTTTCAATGCTCGATTTTAATGCCATGGTGGAAACTGAAATTGGGTGTTACTCCATTACAAAGTCTAAAAATGTTGAAGTAAAGATGCCTCCTGATCAAGTGGGTCAATATTCTATGCCAGATCAGCTCTGGAAGATCTATTTTGATGGAGCATGATGCAGGAATGACGCTGGAGCTGGGATTTTTTTGGTGTTACCTTTCGGGATTCAACGATCCTATTCATATCGTTTGACTTGGAGCTACACAAATAATGCAGCAGAATATGAGGCTTTATGCCTAGGTCTTAAGAAGGCTGAGAAACTTGGAGCGTGATAGTTGCAAATCTTTGGTGACTCTGAGTTAATTATCAATCAGGTGACCAAGAAGTGTGTGTCCAAGCACCATTATCTCAAGAACTATTGCAACAAGGTCTAGGACCTGTTCGAATTGTTCTCTGCTCTCAGCATGCATTTCATTCCATGAGAACAAAATCAACATGTCAACCTACTGGCTTCCCTGGGAGCAAATTTTTCACCAACCGAGCAGGTGGTGAGAAGGCCAAAAATAGTGAGAATGGTGTATAGGCCCTCTTTCCCAGATAAAGATACCTTTTGGAAAATATTCGATAGTGATGAGAAAATTGTCAACTTTTTGATTCAAGAAGCTGCCACTATCAAGGGAAGGACCTTGGAGCATGAAGGAACTGAAGGCCTGATTCAGTTGCGAAATAATCACATTCCCAGAGGCCTCATCACTTTAGAAATCTTGTTTGATCACAATGATCGGTCCAAGAAGCATCGGATCGAAGTCGATGAGAAAGAATACATGGAGCTTTAGTTGGAAGATGATAAGGTCATCAAAATTGGGACTGATACTACTCCTGCTGAATTGCAAGAGATCAAACAATTATGTCAAGAGTTTTCTGACATCGTGGCCTGTAGCTATGAAGATCTGATGGGATATGATAAAGATATCATTCAGCACACTATTGAGCTGGAAGGAGTCAAGCCCTTCAGGCAGAAGTAGAGACCGGTGAACCCAAATATAGAGGCCCTCGTGAAGGCTGAACTTGCAAAGATGTTATAGGCCCAAATTATATATCCTATCAAGCACTCGACTTGGGTTGCTAATTTGGTTTCGATCCGTAAGAAGAATGGAGATATACGGTTGTGTGTGGATTTTCAAAACTTGAACCAAGCATCCTTGAAAGATCACTACCCATTGCCTCGCATTGATCAGATCCTTCATGTTTTTGCTGGGACTCAGCGCTTTTCACTGCTGGATGGATTCTCTGGATACAATCAAATTTGGGTCAGGGATGAAGATCAGCACAAAACTGAATTCACAACAAAGTGGGGTACCTTTGCATATCAGTGCATGCCCTTCGGATTGTCCAATGTTGGGTTTATGTTTCAAAGGGCCATGGACATCACATTTGGGGAGATTTTGAATAATATCATTGTGGTCTATCTCGATGATATGACTGTCTTTTTGCACAAACGAGAAGAACACTATTCTCATGAGGCAGATATTTGAGAAATGTCGAGAGTTTGGTGTTTCCATTAACCCAAAGAAGTCCATTTTTGTAGTAAAGGAAGGTAAGCTCTTGGGATATAATCATCTCAGAGAACGGTTTGGCAATTGATCCATTGAGAGCTGAAGCTTTGAAGAAATTATCTCTCCTTGCCAATAAGAAAGAGTTGCAATCCTTCTTCGTGCAGATCAACTTTGTCAAAAAATTTATTGTTGACTTTGCCCGAGTAGTCAAGCCCATGAATGAGCTATTAAAGAAAGATGCAGGGTTCAAGTGGACAACTCAGAGGAAAGACACATTTCAGAAGATTAAAGACATAATTGCACAAGCCCCTATATTGATCAATCCAGATTATTCTAAAGACTTCATTATGTATGTCATTGGAGAGGATGAAAGCTATGCTACAGTGCTTACACAGAAATGGGATTATGGGGATGAAAGACCCATTGATTTCCTTAGCCAGGTTATCTTACCCCATGAGTAGAGATATAATTTCATTGAGAAGCAGGTCTATGCTGTCATGAAGTCTCTCAAAAAGTTCAAGCACTTTGTATCTCAAAGCAAGACAATCGTCTATGTCATCCACCCTGATGTAAGGAATTTCATAATTCAGGGCGAGATGGGCGATAAGGGTGCTAGTTGGGTCACTAAAATTCAAGAGTTTGATGTTGATATCCATCCAACCAAGTTGGTGTGGGGTAAGGCCTTATGTCAGCAATTAGCAAAAATTGTGTCCTCTAAGATAGTTGATCATCAAGTGAATGATCCTGCTGAAGAAAGAAATCTAGTGAATATCTTTGCACAGGGCCAAGATTGGGCAGATGACCTTGTTGACTATTTTTATATGGGTAGATGTCCCCCCAAATTAAATGCTTCACAAAGGAGAAGGTTTCGCCTACAAGTTCTTAGGTATGTGTTGTTGCCTGAGGGACTGTTCTTCAAAAACATTGATGGAGTTATCCTAAGGTGTGTTAAGGAACTTGAGAAAGCTAGACTCCTGGAGGAGTTTCATTCTGGCATGTCAGGAGGACATTACGTTGGTAGGCCCATGGCCTTAAAGATTATTCGGGCTAGTTACTATTGGCCAACTTTGTTCGTAGATACTTTCAAGATGGCTCAAGCTTGCGACAAGTGCCAAAGGTATACGAGACGGATCAAAAATGCGTCGTTGCCCCTACATCCAATTCAAGTAGAAGCACCTTTTCAGCAGTGGGGGCTGGACTTTATTGGGGTCATTGATCCAAACTCTTCAGACGAACACAGGTACATCTTGACGGCTGTTGATTACTTCACAAGATGGTCTGAGGCTATTCCAACCAAGGCTACATATCAGGATGTGGTCATCACTTTCATTGAAGAACTGATCACGTGTTTTGGCATTCCTGACGCCATTATCACAGACAACGAAACTCCATTCATTGGAGCCAAGCTAGGTGAATTTGCAAACAAGTACGATATTGTTTTGAAGACATCCTCCAATTATTACCCTCGAGGTAATGGCTTGGCAGAGTCCACAAATAAGAACTTATTGAGGATTTTGAAGAGATCCTTAGGGGATAATAAGAGATCTTGGCACCTTTTGCTGACTCAGGCATTATGGGCAGATAGAATTTCAATCAAGAAGTCTATCAAGACTTCACCATACACCTTGGTATATGGGAAAGAGGCAAGATTGCCTATTAATTTAGAACTGCATGCCTTGCAGTAATTTAAAGAATTCCTAGACGATGAAGAAAATATGGATCCCATGAACATACGATTGGCTCAGTTGTTGCAGCTGGAAGAGCAACGTTCCTTGGCCTATGATGAGTTTGCTAACCATTCACAGGTGGTATCCAAATGGTTTCACAAAGGTTCTACTGATCGCATACTAAAAGTGGGTGACTTAGTCTCAAAGTGGAATGAAAAGAAGGCCAAGCCAGGGATGCACCAAAAATTTGACGCTCTGTGGGAGGGTCCATTCTAGATTGTCAGTGCAAGTTCGACCAATTCGTTTTATCTTGAAAACTTGGAAGGTAATCCACTTCCTATTTTAGTGAATGACTTTCATTTGAAAGCCTACATTTCTTGATGGAAAACACAGTGTTACCTTGTACATAGAAAAGAAAAAAAAAACAAAACGAAAGACAAAAGAGAAAAAAAAAATTCAACTTCGGCTACTTCACGAGCCCGCAGGTACGCTTATTTCTCTTTCTTTTTCTTTTCCTTCCCTACAGATAGTGGCTTTCTTCTACTTCTTTCTTCCACTTCCTTACTTCATTCCCTTCTTCTCCTACTCCTTCTACAAATAATCAAGCCACTACTATTGTTTCTACTCCCCTCTCTGATGTTCCATTTTCTTCACTTTCCCTTTCTTCTAGTCCTTTATCTTGTGAGTACTGCTCCACAGCCACAGTTCCTACCACCTTCTCTATCCCATCCACTTCCATTTCATTATCTGTTTTCATAGAATCCCAACAGTTGGTAAGCACAGTAGCACCCTCTTCAGTTGTTGTATCTACCACTTCTACTCCTCCATCTTCCACCATTTCATCATTCACTATTCTCGTTCCACGACCTGCACATCTACTAGTCATCATTCCATTCATTCCTATTTTTGCAACTCAGGTGCTTTTCACTACTACCATGGAGATCCTTGCACAACACCTGGTGATTACCCAGCTCAACCGAGCTAGCCAAAGTGCAGTAGTTATAAATAAATAAAGGAAGTTTCGTTCTTCCATAAATTTTTGTTGAAGGTCCTATTTTGAGAGCCGAGCGCCAGCAAGAGCTTGTTGCAGTAGCCCCCAGAGATGTCCAGCATCAACCAACACTCACTTCTTCTGCTTCTCTAGCTTCTTGACTCTGTTTCCCAATGGATAAATGCCTGAGGTTCGTGCATACAGCAGAACTGTATACCCCGCAAGCCGCCAAGAATGTTGGCATTTTTGCCACATTGTTTTTGTTGTTACTGTTCATGTAAAATAATGCATAAGTTGTAGAGATACTAACTCCTCTGTTTGTCCCTGTTGAGAAGCAACACACCCCCACTGAAAAATGAATTTCCATCCTTTGAAAATATTGAGCTTTCATTTTGTAGTAGGGACCCTCTTGATGTTTTCCTATTTTTTTTATTCCAAATTTTGCTTGCCTCCTTCTTCAAAATTCGCATTCATCAAAGTATCTAAGTAGGCTTGCATACGACATTGATCTCAATTTAAAACTTCTGAAAGTTTGCATGTTAAAAAGATTAATTCATATTAATGCATTTTTCTCTTAGTCCCTGATGAATTTTAATGTTCCGTTTGCAGATTCGGACACCCTTTTGCCTTATTTAGATACTTGCAAAGTTTCATCAAATTCTGGGCCTGTTGAGTTTTGGTCATTTTTCTGCACCAAAAAGGCACAAGGCATGAAAGCGTCGCGAAATCGCGACACATTGGAGAGAAAAGGCACAAGTCGGGGAAGTGTCACAAAATCGCGACATGTTCCAAAGGAAGCCAAGGGTCGCAGGAACCAAAGGCAAAGGGAGGCTAATGCAAGTCAAAAAGAAGTAGGGCATAGGTGTCGCGAAATCGCGACATCGCAAAATCATGACACGCTAAGGAGCAAAGGGAGTCCAGGGCGTAGGTGTCACGAAATCACGACGTCATGATTTTGTGACGTCGTGAAATCGCGACACGCTAAGGGACAGAAAAATTTGTTTATTTTACTAAGGCAAGATCGAAAAATGCAAAGGGAGGCTAATGCAAGTTAAAAAGAACCAAGGCAAGAGTGCATCGCGAAATCGCGACGCGTTTGGCACCAAGACCCAAAGTCCCAAAAGTGTCACGATTTCGCGACACCTTCGGGAAGTTGTGAAATCACGACAAGAAATGCGCCAGCACCCAAGGCCCCAAAAAGTGTAGCAAAATCGCGACGCCTTTGGGATGTCGTGAAATCGTGACAGTTAAGCGCAAAGTGCAAAGGCCCCAGAAAGTGTAGCGAAATCGCAACGTCGCAATTTCGCGACGTCATGAAATCGTGACACTTATTAAGAAAGCAAGGTAGGGCACCACCACGTCGTGAAATCGTGACATGGTGGGGAGAAGGCTCGGCATGGTGGAGAAATAGCCAAGGGCAGCAAGAAGAAACAAAGGGGAAGCAAGAGAAAACACAAGTCAAGATAGGTGTCGCGAAATTGCGACACACTAAGAAGAAAGTTGCCAAGGGGCAGAAATGGGCACGATTTCGCGACATGTCATGGTTTTTTGGCAGCGACAGCCAAAAGGCGCCCAAGGCAAAAATAGGTCACGATTTCGTGACATGTCGCGTTTTTGCAACTTGACAGGAAAGAGGCCAAAATAAAAAAAAAAATAGCTGGAAGCGTACATGTGTCGCGATTTTTGTGACACGTGTCAACACAAAGCAAGCCAACATATAATGAACTTTAGGGTTTCGATTTAACATTAGGGTTTTAATCTGATTTAATTAAAGTACTAATCCTTGTTTTGTCTTTTTTGCAGAAAGCCATCTGGCACTTGCATGATAGCGGGAGTAATGGCGAGAAAGACAAAGTCAGGCGCAATTTAATCGAGGGCCGTCACATTAAAATTTGAGATGCCGAGAATTGCTGTTTCATCCAGATTTTATGGATCTGGCCGCAAAGAGACTTTACGGTGACTAAGCAGCTGCCCATTTAATGGAGTATGTCGAGAATTGACCGAAAAATGAAAATATCTACACACGGTTACCGAAATTTGCCGATGGACGCATTTAATGAAAATTTATGGCGAAAGTAATGGCGTGCAGAGATTTTCAACTCAAGGATGGCTCTACGGAGATGAAATGTCAGAGAAGTGGTGACTCATCCAAATTTCCCAGGGGAATTAATGAAGACATTTACACACAGTTACGGGTGGATGCAAGTGGCATTAAAATTCTGCCTTCTCCATTTATGGCAAGTAACTGCACTGATTTGCAGAATGGTTAAGTTTTATCAAAACTTTATTTTAAAAAGGCCTTATATTGTAAAACCCGGGTAGTAGAGTTTAAGGTGATAAGATTTAGGGTTTGAGAAGAAGATATTTCTGAAAAGATCAGGGTCTGTCCTGAGTCTATAAATACTTCTTCTAAATGTAATCGCAGGAGGCGAAAACTTAGAAAAAAGGCTATTGAAGCAATTTCTTGCAAATCTTGTTAAATGCTTTATTCTGGACTTGGAGTTGATGTGCTTTTTTCTTTCTGTGATAGCGTGGCCAGGAGCCTAATCTCTTTCAGATTGTGCTAAGTTCATTTTCTTTTGTTTTCATCTCGTTAAAGTTTATTAAATATATGCTGTAAATCCGTGTTATCAAGATTAAATATGTTGTTGGGCTTCATTTGTTTTATTGTATGCTAGGGAAAACCATAGATTTAAGGTTCAGGTCTGTTCTAATTGCTCTGTCCTCACTGTGTGAGCTATGCCGCTGGTGAGAGATACCAATTTTAACCGACTTCCCTTCTGTTTATGATTTTCTTTCAGATCTGTTCCATCTCTCGTCTTATGCTCTTAGTAGAAGGTGATCTTAGAAAGTCGGACACCTTCTTCTTTGATTTGTTCTATTGTGAAGTCGATAGTATAAATAAAATTGGTAGTTTTGGTTTTACAGCTAAGTTTGATAGACTTCTCTTTTTGCCTTACCCTACTCTCTCTGTTTTACCGTGAAATGATCCATTTTTATTTTCTTTTAAATTTGTCTTTTATTTAAATCTGCTGACCCATAAAGAGCTAGATCAAAGAACTGATTTTAAATCTGATTGTCAACAAAGATAACAACTTCTAAACATTATTGAACAAGTTCAAAACCCGTTGTAAGGTAACAGACAGTCCATTTTGAAAACTATTCCAGAAGTGGAAAAGAGTGAATAGACATTCGACCCAACTCTGTAACTCACACCTTGGATAACCAAAAAGATCCTAAAGTGAGTGGGATTTATCCCTTATAAGTGTTATCAGAGTTTCATGCTCATTCTTCACAGGGTGTGTATAAAAGTTGGACCAACATTTAAAATGGCGCTAGAAGGAGGGCCTGAAGTTCAGTAGTTTATTAAGGATTGTAAGATTATAAGTTGCTTGTGAAAAGCTGGATTCTACATACAGGGTAACAAGGTCCCACCCCAGAGCTAGAGAGCTCCTTGTGCCTGAATTAGAAACTCCAAGAAGAAGTAGCCTCAGAAGGGCCAAGTCTCTGTCTGAAATAGTTTTATCACCACTGGTAGTTACTCCAACTACAACTCAGAATATCATCGTCAATCAAGTAGTAATGGCAAACTGGTTGGGTTCCACTGCCTTAAATATCCCGGGTATAGCCCATGACCTGCCCAGAAATCCTGAGAGATATCTTCCCAGATACAAGCATGATGGGACTAGGACAGCAGAAGAACATCTAGTTGCATTCAAGAATGCTTTGAAATTGTTAAATGTACAGCATGAAGATGTTGCTTGCAGATTGTTCCCGTTCACTCTCCAGGAGGGAGCTTATGACTGGTTTCTAAATCTCACTAACGATTCTATTACCAGTTGGAATGACTTGGAAAAGGTTTTTGTGTCACAGTTTGGTGAGGTAATAGATCCCAGTATATTATATCAATAGTTTTCTGGTATTAAAAGAGAAATAAATGAATCTATCAGATCTTACAATGTCAGATTTTAGAAGGCTTATGGTAGACTGACTGGTTATTATGTGCCAAATGCAGACTTGGCATTAGAGATTTTTAGAAATTCTCTAGATCCAATGACTTCGGTTTTCTTGAAAAGAGATCCCTCTATTACCAATTTAACAGAGGCTTACAAAGAAGCTTTGATTCTGGAAAGACAGTTGGGACCCCAACCTTTAAATGCTCAACAAATTCCTTTGGTCACACAAGCTGCCCCTGTTTTCAATCCCATACCACATCAGATGATGTTGCCAGTGTGTCAGACTCTACCATCAGGAAATCCATTGGCTGTAACACCTGCTGAAAATGTACATAACCCAGGTAAAGAAGCTGATAATGCAAGAGTTGAAGAAGTCTCAAAAATAGTCCAAAAGTTGGCCAATGATTTTTTGAGTTTTAAAAGGCAGGTTTCTACTGGGGAGAACTCAAACAGGTATTCATATCAACAGAACAGATTCAATCGGCCCCCATACGAACCTAATAAAGATTACAAAGGTAAAGGTCATGATGTGAATATTTGTGATTTGGCTTTGCCTAACTGGTGCAGAATACATGCTACTTCTCAAGCACGGGGAGTTGGATTGTTTGGAATTTTGTAACGCCTTTGAAGCTTTGTCTGGGGAGTTGATTTCTCCTGAACATCAAAGAAATGCGGATGGCCCAAGTTCATCCAGCCACAGTGCAGCTATGGTCTTGGATTCTTTCACTTTCCTAGGTGAATTTGAGAATGTAGTTGAAATGCCTATGGATGAGGTGCAGGCTTTTCAACAATACAGGAGGGACAACTACAACCTCAAAAATAGAAATCCGGAGCCCAACACTACATCTACCCCTCCGGACAACTCCCACAATGTTCCTCCGGATCCATCTTCAAGCAATAACCCATCTCCACCCAAGGGAGGAAATCCGAGAGGACCGGATGCATTTGTCCCTCCACTCAATAAGGGATATAATATAGTGGAGGACATGAAAAAGATCAAAGCCAACATCACTCTTCATGAGTTGGCCCAAATTTCAGAACAGAGGGATAACTTGATTAAAACATACTCTGGGCCTACTACCAAATCTTTGGACAAGGGAAAGAAGATGGCAAATGCAAATGTAGCCATGTATAAAGAGAAAACTGAGGTTTCACCTTTTCTACTGACTGTACGTATTTTTGGGAAAAACTTACACAATTGTCTGGTAGATTCGGGTGCTTCAGCTAATGTTATGCCTTTGGCCATTTGTCAACAGTTGGGTTTGACCCCAATGAAGTCTGAAAGAAGAGTTGTCCAATTGGACAAATCAGAGGTTAAAGTAGTAGGTGAACTTCAGAATATTCATATCCAGTTAGCATCTGAGCCCAGGGCACAACACAGAATTGAAATTCAAGTGGTGGATATTCCTGTGGGGTACGGGATGCTTCTGAGCAGGGATTGGTCGAGATCTTTGAATGGATACTTGGCAACTAACTTTTCACACATGTGGTTGCCATGGAAAGGAGTGGCAAACCAATTAAGGGTTGAAAGAGAACCCAGATACAAACATACGATCACTGAATATAATGCAGAAAATGAGACTGTAAATATTGCTGAGGTAGATATTGGAGTTTATAATTTAACAACGGGACAAAATGAGAAGTTTAGTAAAGCTCATCCTGTTCATAGTAATGAAGTCTGGACGCTTCATGTGGATGGGGCTAAATCTAAACAGGGTTCTGGTACGGGGCAGTCCTTAAAGGGCCTCGAAAGTCAGACATATTTTATGTCTTATCGCCTACAGTTCCCTTGTACAAATAATTTAGCGGAATATGAAGCTCTGGTATTAGGATTGAAATTTGCTTTGGACAAAGGTGTAAGAAATATCCGAGTTTTTACAGATTCAGAATTGGTGGCTAATCAAGTTAAAGGTAAATTCCAGTGCAAAGCATCTTATTTAAAAGGATACAAACACCGGGCTTGGGATCTTGTAGAAGATTTTGATGCTTTTAATCTGACACACATACCTAGAGAGCAGAATTCATGTGCAGATGTCTTGGCTTCTTCAGCCGCAAGCCTGAAACCACTAGAAGAATTCAAATGGAACAAATTTTCGATTGAGTTAGTCCCTTGCCCTTCAGTCCCAAATAATGTGGATAATTTTTAGGTTTTCTCTGATGACCAGCAGATTATAAATTTTTTACAGAGTACTAACACATTTGAAAATGCTATAATCGATGATGGACAAAGGGATACTCTGCTGGAGCAATTAGATGATGACAGGGGAATAATAAGGTTGAAAGATAACAGAATTCCAAAAGGGATGGTGGAACTGGAGCGGCTCTTTGATGTTGACCAAATCAGGCAAAAGGTGAGTTCTGAGGATTCTATGGGTGTAACAAACAATGAGACTGAGAACCTGAACGTGGGGACTGAAGAAGATCCCAGGCACATCAAGTTGGCTAAAATTTGTGATCCAAAAATAAAAAGAAATATGATTGATTTTCTTCACAGGTCCAAGGATGTTATGGCCTGGTCTTACAAAGACTTAAAAGTTTTTGATCCGAAAGTTTACACTCATGTTATACCTTTAAAAGAATTTTGCAAACCTTTCCGAAAAAAACAGAGGCATGTCAACGCTCTGCTAGAGCCCCTCATCCAGAAGGAGGTAGAAAAATTATTGAGTGCCGCCATTATTTTTCCCGTTAGGCATTCTACTTGGGTGGCCAATTTGGTGCCGGTCATAAAGAAAAATGGAGAGATCCGCTTGTGTGTGGATTTTAGAAATTTAAACAAGGCATCTGAGAAAGATAATTATCCTCTGCCTTCTATGGATGAGGTGCTACAGATTGTCAATGGTTCGGAAATGATGTCTTTCCTAGACGGTTTCTCAGGGTATAATCAGATATTGGTTGACAGGGAAGACAGGATGAAAACTGCCTTCACAACTAAGTGGGGAACTTTTGCTTACAAGAGGATGCCATTTGGATTAATAAATGTCGGAGCTACGTTTCAACGTGCAATGGATCATGCCTTCAAAGGCCTTATGGGTAAATGCATTGTTGTTTACATGGATGATTTAACAGTTTTCTCTAAATCTCGGTTTGACCACGTAAAACACTTGGAGTCTGTTTTCAACAAATGCAGGGAGTTCGACATTTCTTTGAATCCGAAGAAGTGCATTTTTGGTGTAACGGAAGGAAAGCTCCTTGGGCACTTGATCACAAAAGATGGCATTTCCATGGATCCTGACAGAGTTGAAGCCATATCCGACATACCCTTTCCCAACTCCAAGAAAGAGTTGAGGTCCTTCTTTGGAAAAATTAATTTTGTCAGGAAGTTCATCTCCGGCTTCGCAGAAATAGTCAAGCCACTGAATGACATGCTAAAGGAAACTGCTCAGATTGTCTGGACAATAGAAGCTAAAACAACGTTCCAAGAAATCAAGACTGCCATCAAGCAAGCACCAGTTCTGGTGAGCCCAGATTTCAGTGCAGATTTTTATTCGTACACCTTTTCTTTTCGAACACACACTTGCTACAGTTCTGACCCAACGAAGAGAAACGGGGGAGCATCCAATTGCTTTCAAGAGTACCAATTTAAAGGGGGCTGAGCTAAAATATTCTCGCTTAGATAAACAAGCCTATGCCTTGGTGAGAGCAGTTAAGCAGTTCAGGCACTACATACTAAGAAGCAGAGTTCATGCTATAGTTCCTGACCCAGCTGTTAAATACCTTTTAAGTCAGGACGAATTGGGTGAACTAAGAGGTAATTGGGTTACAAGACTGCAGGAATATGACTTAGAAATTCGGCCTGCAAAATTAATCAGAGGACTTGGTTTGTCCCGACACATTGCCGAAATACCTGTACAAGAAGAAATTAATCAGTTAAATTCTGAATCTGATGACTGGTATGGAGATATTATTCATCTGCTACAATTTGGAATTTGCCCATCTCACTTGAATAGAACCCAAAGGAGAGCACTAAAACTGAAATCTGCTCATTATCTCCTCAAAGGAGGTAATTTGTACAGAGAAAATTATGCTGGCATTTTCTTAAGATGCATTTCTCGGAGTGAAGTCAATGAAGTGATGTCCAGTTTTCATGAAAAGTTAGGGGCAGGGCATTCCTCAGGATCTGCTACTGCACATAAAATATTGAGAGCAAGGCTATTACTGGCCTACGTTATTTAAAGATGCCCATCAGCATGTGAGAACTTGCCATCAGTGCCAAACTTTTGCATCCAAAGAGGCCAATCGGGCTCTACCATTGCAACCTGTTGTAATAAATAAACCTTTTATGCAATGGGGACTTGATTTTGTGGGAGTGATAAACCCAAATTCTTCAGCAGGGCATAAGTATGTTCTAACAGCTACTGATTACTACACAAGATGGGTCGAAGCAGCAGCCACCATGAGAAGTACAACTCATGAAGTGATCGAATTTCTAGAGTCAAATGTCATAACCAGGTTTGGGGTTCCTCTGAATTTGGTGTGCGATAATGGACCAGCCTTCCAATCATTAGAGTTTGCGGAATGGGCATACCGGATGGGGATAGTTATCGATTTTCATCCAACTATTATCCCTAGGGTAATGGACTAGGCTGAGTCCACGAATAAGAATTTAATGAATGCCATTAAGAAATCTACAGCGGACAAACCTGGACAATGGCATACATTATTGAAATATGCACTTTGGGCTGACAGGATAAGATATAAAGTGGCTCTTAAGACTTCCCCATTTGCTTTGTTGTATGGTACTCAGCCCATTGTTCCCATCTCTCTGAAATTACCTACTTATCAATTTGTCTTAGACTATTTTGAGGATCAAGCAGATGCAGAGGCCCGTGTTTTGGATCTAACTAATTTATAGGATGAACGACTCCAAGCCCTGGAACATTTCAGCCGGCACCAAGAAACCGTCAAGCGCTGGTTTGACAAAAGAGCCAGAGTCAAAGCTTTCAGACTTGCAGACCTGGTGCTTCTATGGGACAAGGCCCATGAAAAGAAGGGTAAGCATACAAAGTTGCAGCCGCTATGGATAGGGCCATACCAGATTGCTGAGATTCTGGGTAATAACGCATTTCGTTTACAGGACCTTGATGGTAATTTTTTGGACCTCCCTGTTAATGGTCAATACTTAAAGCATTATTTCTCAGCTGTTCCATCCAATATATCGTTTGAATGAGTCACAAAGAAGTTGTAACATGTGTATACATTGTAAATGAGTTTTTCAGTTTTATTTTATTTTTAAAGGTCTGTACAGTGTTTTTTTTTTTTCAGTCTGTACAGTGTTTTTCAGTTTTATTTTATTTTATTTTTTTGTGTTTTATTTCCTTTGAGGTCTGTACAGTTTTATTTTATTTTAAGTAGTCAGTTTTATTTTATTTTAAGTAGTCTGTTTTATTTTTTTTAAGTAGTCTGTCTTATTATATTTTATTTTATTTTGAGTTTGTTTATCCTTGAAGTCTGTACAGTTTATTTTATTTTAAAATTCTGTTTTTTTTTAAGTTTTGCCTGAGCATCAATGAAAAGTCAGCCTTCTAAAAATTGTTTTATTCTGAGTTCAAAATCCAGTGTTCATTATTCTAATTGAGAGATAGTCTGCTTAAACTGAACAGTGGAACTATTTTGTTATTCAGAACAACAGTAGAAAGATGATTGGATTTTGTGTCTTGCTTGCCACAGTTATTTTAATTATAAAGAAACTGCTATACTGGCTTGGTCGGAGAAACTCCCAGGGAATCCAAGAAAAGTTGGTCATAAGAGGGGACTACGATTCGTGAAATTATCTGAGTATCCATAGAGGCTATCGATACTCGAGCTGAAGCAGTTCCAGATTGATGAAATATTAAAAGAAAAATTGTTGTTCTTTTTTAAAAGGCTTTTCAGATTTCGGTATATTTCAAAGAAGAGAGAGAAGGTGAAAGTTGAGCAAGACAACATAGAATTGGCACTCTGTTATTTCCTATATATAAAAAAAAAAAAAAAAAAAAGGAAGGAAAAAGTTATGTAATGAAAGAGGTAGCCAAGGCTTCAGAAGATGTTTTCTTTTACCAAGTTGTAGATACTACCTCACAGTTGTGAATCTGGGTCGTGTAAATCTAAAGGGTAACTCTGTCGGGGCTGTAAAAGGCTAAACTAGTAAACAGAGCTCTACTCGGTTTCCCCTTTTACAATCTAGAAAAGCTGATCAATCCAGAGTTCAACATTCGAAGGCCCAGTCATTCTTGAAGAAAGTTTTATACGCTTGTAATTGCACATCAGAAATCTTCCTTAAATGATTCAGCCTAGTATGTCCTTGGGAAATTTTGACAACTATCAGCTAGTAGTTAAATTATTTTGAAGAATATTTGTGGCAAGGCATGGTACATGGTCTATGTTGTTTTGAAACTAGAGTCCTGGATTCTAAAATAGTGCTACTATTTTACCCGCAGATATCGCCATTTGTTGAGAAGCAACACACCCCCACCGAAAAAATGAATTTCCATCCTTTGAAAATTTTGAGCTTTCATTTTTGCAGTGAGGGACCCTCTTGATGTTTTCCAGGTTTTATTCCATATTTTGCTTGCATCCTTTGTCAAATTTTGCCTTCATCAAAATATCCAAGTAGACTTGCATATGACATTGTTTTCAATTTAAAACTTTTGAAAGATTGCATGTAAATGTATTAATTCATGTTAATGCATTTTCTCTTAGTCCCTGATGAATTTTAAAGTTCCGTTTGCAGATTCGGACACCCTTTTGCCTTATTTAGATCCTTGCAAAGTTTCATCAAATTCTGGGCACTTGAGTTTTGTCTTTTTCGCACCAAAAAGACCAAGGCATGAAAGTGTCACGAAATCGTGACGTCGCGATTTCACGACATCGCAAAATTGCGACACACTAGGGAGAAAAGGCACAAGTTGGGGAAGTGTCACGAAATCACGACGTCGGTTTTGGATGTCAGAAAGTGACACAAATGAGCCAAGGGGAACAAAGGCAAAGGGAGTAAGCAAGTAAAAGAAGCGAAGGCAAGGTGGGAAATCGCGATGTCGTGATTTCGCGACGTCGTGAAATCATGACACAAGAAGCAAAGGAGTAGGGCGTAGGGCACGAAATCGCGACGTTTGTGATGTCGCGAAATCGTGACAGTAAGGAAGCAAAGGAAGGCAAGGGAAAAGGCAAAGGGAGGTAAGCAAGTAAAAAGAAACAAGGCAAGAGGTGTCGCGAAATCGCGACAGTAAGAAAGTCAAGGTAGGGAAGTCACGAAATCGTGACATGGTGGAAGTGGATGGTGGAGAAATGAAGGTGCAGAAGAAAAAAGGGGAAGTAAGAGAAAAAAAGTAAGATAGGGACGATTTCGCGACATGTCGTCGAAATCGCGACACACTAAGAAGAAAGTTGCCAAGGGCTAGAAAGGGCACGATTTCGTGACATGTCACGAAATCGTGACATGTCACGTTTCGTGCTGCGATAGCAAAAAGGTGCCCAAGGCAGAAAGAGGTCATGATTTCGCGACATGTCACGAAATCGCGACATGTCACATTTTCGTGGCTTGATAGGAAAGAGGCCAAAATGAAAATGAAAAATAGCTGGAAGCGTACACGTGTCACGATTTTTGTGACACGTGTCAACACAAAGCAAGCCAACATATAATGAACTTTAGGGTTTCAATTTAACATTAGGGTTTTAATCTAATTTAATTAAAGTACTAATCCTTGTTTTGTCTTTTTTGCAGAAAGCCATCTGGCACTTGCATGATAGCGGGAGTAATGGCGAGAAAGACAAAGTCAGGCGCAATTTAATCGAGGACCGTCACATTAAAATTTGAGATGCCGAGAATTGTTGGTTCATCCAGATTTTACAGATCTGGCCGCAAAGAGACTTTACGGTGACTAAGCAGCTGCCCATTTAATGGAGTATGTCGAGAATTGGCCGAAAAATGAAAATATCTACACACGGTTACCGAAATTTGCCGATGGACGCATTTAATGAAAATTTATGGCGGAAGTAATGGCGTGCAGAGATTTTCAACTCAGGGATGGCTCTACGGAGATGAAATGTCAGAGAAGTGGTGACTCATCCAAATTTCCCAGGGGAATTAATGAAGACATTTACACACAGTTGCGGGTGGATGCAAGTGGCATTAAAATTCTGCCTTCTCCATTTATGGCAAGTAACTGCACTGATTTGCAGAATGGTTAAGTTTTATCAAAACTTTATTTTAAAAGGCCTTATATTGTAAAACCCGGGTAGTAGAGTTTAAGGTGATAAGATTTAGGGTTTGAGAAGAAGATATTTTTGAAAAGATCAGGGTCTGTCCTGAGTCTATAAATACTTCTTCTAAATGTAATCGCAGGGGGCGAAAACTTAGAAAAAAGGCTATTGAAGCAATTTCTTGCAAATCTTGTTAAATGCTTTATTCTGGACTTGGAGTTGATGTGCTTTTTGCTTTCTGTGATAGCGTGGCCAGGAGCCTAATCTCTTTCAGACTGTGCTAAGTTCATTTTCTTTTGTTTTCATCTCGTTAAAGTTTATTAAATATATGTTGTAAATCCGTGATATCAAGATTAAATATGTTGTTGGGCTTCATTTGTTTTATTGTATGCTAGGGAAAACCACAGATTTAAGGTTCAGGTCTGTTCTAATTGCTCTGTCCTCACTGTGTGAGCTATGCTGCTGGTGAGAGATACCAATTTTAACCGACTTCCCTTCTGTTTATGATTTTCTTTCAGATCTGTTCTATCTCTGTCTTATGCTCTTAGTAGAAGGTGATCTTAGAAATCTGGACACCTTCTTCTTTGATTTGTTCTATTGTGAAGCTGATAGTATAAATAAAATTGGTAGTTTTGGTTTTACAACTAAGTTTGATAAACTTCTCTTTCTGCCTTACCCTACTCTCTCTGTTCTTACCGTGAAATGATCCATTTTTATTTTCTTTTAAATTTGTCTTTTATTTAAATCTGCTGACCCATAAAGAGCTAGATCAAAGAACTGATTTTAAATCCGATTGTCAACAAAGATAACAACTTCTAAACATTATTGAACAAGTTCAGAACCCGTTGTAAGGTAACAGATAGTCCATTTTGAAAACTATTCCAGAAGTGGAAAAGAGTGAATAGACATTCGACCCAACTCTGTAACTCACACCTTGGATAACCAGCAAGATCCTAAAGTGAGTGGGATTTATCCCTTATAAGTGTTATCAGAGTTTCATGCTCATTCTTCACAGGGTGTGTATAAAAGTTGAACCAACAGTCCCTTCATGCACTTTGAAAGGAAAAATGTAAAAATCTCTATAAGTTTTGTGTTAGAGCAAAGTAACTGTAACATGTCGCGATATCGCGACATGTTGTAGTTTCACGGTGTCAAATGTAGAAATCAGCTAAATGAAAAAAAAGTGTCGCGATATCGCGACATGTCACATTTTTGCGATCTATCGCATTTTCGCGGTCAAAATAGTCAACGGAAGCAAGGGAGTAAACCTGTCACGATATCGCGACATGTTGGAGTTTCGCGACTTGTTGCAGTGAGAAGCTGAAAAATGAAAAACTGTCGCGATATCATGACATGTCACAAAATCATGACTTGTAGTGGCAGCAAAACAAAGTGACAGGAACATGTCGCGATATCGCGACATATAGCAGCCAAGGGGAGAGCCAATGAAAAATGTCACGATATCACGACAGAAAAGCAAGGAAGGAGCAAGATGGTAAAATTGTCGTGATATCGCGACATGTCACATTATCGCGGAAGGGCTGGCAATAAACACAAGGCGGGAGAAAGATGTCATGATATCGTGACATTTTTGAAAATGAAGCCAAGTAAGAGGAACTTGTCACGATATCACGACGAGAAGCGGCAATGACAGAGAAGGCAAGAAATTGTCATGATTTCACGACATGTTGGACAGAAAGGACAAAGCACAGAGAAATGTCACGATTTTGCAACATGTCGCGTTTTTGCGACATGTCGCGTTTTTGTGACCTGTCGCGTTTTTGCGACTGAAAAGTAGCAAAGTAGAAGACAGAAACATGTCACGATTTCGCGATTTGTTGAAGATGAAAGAGCCAAATGGAAAAAACGTCATGATTTCACGACATGTCACATTTTTACGACCTATCACGTTTTCACGAAATGAAAGTTGCGAAGTACAAGGCAAAAGGAAAGTGTCACGATTTCGCGACATGTCACATTTTTCGTGACCTATCGCGTTTTCGCGGGTAAGAAGGCGTAAAATACAGTGCAAGAGAAAGATGTCACGATTTTGTGACATGTTTCATTTTCACGATAAGGAGTAGTGAAAGAGCCAAAGCATACGTGAATGTCATGATTTCGTGACATATCATGAAGACAAAGCTGAACGAAGAGAAGATGTCACGATTTCGTGACATGTCGCATTTTCGCGATTGGTGGCAAGAAGAGAAGGAGTTAGGTAAAAGTATCGCGATATCACAACATGTCGCATTTTTGTGACCTGTCACATTTTCATGACCGAAGCAATAACAAGGGCCCAATACAGTTCTGTCTGCATTTTTATTTAAAATTGCATAGGATAACGTGCGAGAGAAGATAAGGATCAAGTTTAAGCTCTCCAAATGATTTTGAGATAGTGGTCGAAGAAAATCCAAGATTAAATGTTGTTGTTTACCTATGTGTGCAAGATGGAAGAACATGAGGCAGCTTTCGAAGCCACCAAGATTAAAGATGCCTCCAGTATTAAAAGCTCTTGTTCTTGATCTTCTAACAACTTTCGGCTTGCCCTGATAATGTCATTTCTCCGAGGCAGATTGAGGGCAATAATTTCTCTTTTCAAGTATAGATTTTGTGGATTGCTCCTCTTAAAATTTGTTTCATGTATTAAATTTTGTAATAGGAAAGGAAGAGGGAAGGCCTCTATAAATACGAATGTAAAATCTCAAGCAATGGAGGAGGACCTTTTTGCAAAAATTAAAGCAAAAATCCTAGATGCATTTTTCTCCATTCTTAGTGTCTTTTGAGTCGGTGATCCAAACTGTTATCCATGTTTTGCTTTCTGTGTGATTTACTTTTGTTTAGTCCAGTGTTAATATAAGTTAAATTCTATTGTTATGAATTTGGCTGTATTTTCATTTGAATGTTTGAAGTTTGTTTGAAGGCGAACTTGTGGCCAATGTGTGATCTAATTTTTGTACATGCATTCTAAGAGTCGGTTGCTGCTTAGCTTTAGGATCTTGTTGAGGTTATTTGTTGTTTGAGGTTATTATCCCCATCAACTATTAGCTTCGGCCATATTTCCATCTCTTTTTGTTATTTCCCTTTCTTTTCGCATTTCATCTCTTTCTGTTATTTCCCTTTCTTTTCGCATTTTCCCATTTCTTTCCCTCACTCTTATCTTGAAATAAGTTTAGACTAGGTTGGGAGCCAGCCCTCTCTGGAGATTGGCCCAGGAGACTTCTCTTTCTCTCGGCCTTTCAATGTTGGCCAAATCTAGGGCACACAAGTGATGAAATCTTATACTTAAGCAGATTTGTGACCAACAGAACTGTAGGGCATGAACTATGGGTGAATTTGGAGAATGAGGAACTACGAAGTGCTAACTACAAGATGAAGCTATATGGGTGAAGTTGAAGCCTAGTCGTCTAGGGTAGAGCATAAGGAAACCATATTTTAATTTTTGAAATAGCCTTTTCCAGTGTGCACCACAAGATCCTAGCACTAGAAGAAGTGTTCACATTGATACAAAGAATGAAATGCTAAATTTGTATGATTTTTGCCAAGAGGACTATGGGTGAAGTTGGAGCCATGATGCGTGAACTAGAGAGTCTGGTCATCTAAAGGTTGCTTGGAAATCCAAACTACTATGTATAGATCCAAAAAAAAATGAGAATTTGTAAATAGCAACCCCGAGGAGTTGTAGAGTATGGTGGGAGGATTCCACACTGCTTAAAGTGGAGGAGGATTCAATTATTTTTGCAATCTAGAGATCTTAAAATATGGTGAAAGAGTAGCAGGTTCACCTAGTGTGTATCAATTCTTCAAACAATTACCATAAATGCAATGAATATTATTATCAAAAAAATTTCAAAGAAAAGGAACATCGATAGAAAAAAGAGATAGGAACGAGTGTGAGTTAGGAGGGAGTGTTATCTAGGAGGAAATGTGAACTGAAAAAGTGTATAAATTGCAAGCAAGTGTGAGCTAGGAGGGAGTGCAAGCGAGGAGTAAGCACTAGTAGCTAGTATGAAAGGAAAGTCATACTTGAAATCCGTAATGGGAAGTCAATATACCCTAGTTAGAAGCATGGATGTCCAATTTGAAGATAAGTTGAAGAGCAAATATATGGCAAGTTTGATCTAGGTAGTAGATGCTATACCATAAGTGACTATCAAGGATGAGATTATTGAGCATGATATAAAGGTTCTGAAAAGTAGAGGATTAATATGTAAGTTCCATAGACCCTGGCTAGGGCTTTTAGATATTCAAGATTGGATCAAGTGGAAGTGGGGATTGAATTCAAATTACTCTATGACTTTTCTTCCTAAATATATTTTCCTTGTTTTTTCTAATGTAGAATTCAAGGATAAAATATTGAGTGGTGGCCCTTGGTTTAGAGGGAGAGATGACCTTTAAGACCATGGAATGAAAAATTTTCTATTGAGACAAAAACTATTAAGAAGCTTTTGGTTTGGGTCAGGTTTTTTTAGCTTCCATATTAACTTATCAAAAAGGATGTTTGAAGAATATTGGAAATACCCTAGGATAATTCATCAAGGACTAACTATTAAGGAGTAGAAGAATGTTATTTATACCAGAATATGTGTTGCTACAGATATTTCAAAACCTTTGCTACAATCCATTAAGATTACAATTGAATCAAGAGATTGAGATCAACAAGCGGATTATGAAAACATAGTATTTTGTTGCAGCAATTGTTATGATATTGGCCACTTGGCAAGAGTTTACAAAATAAAAACTATGAAGAAAGAGATATAACTTTGGTCATGAGATAAAATTCAAGGCAAAACAAGGAAATAATACATTATTAGAAGGTATATCAAATCAAGTATATTCCAGTCCTAAAGAAGGGACAAAGAAAGCTTACTACATCTTATGGAAAAGATCACCATAACTCACATGAATCAAATGTTAGAAGAAACAAAGAAGGATGTAAGGGATGATAAAGTACAATAGGTAAGTGCAACTTAAGGAATTAAACGTGTAAAGGAATATGTGGAGGAAAATCCTAACACAAAGATGATAGTAGAGGTCAAGATATTTCGAGTTAAATCATCTTCATTTTCCTCAAGTAGTATAAATTTTTCTCCTAATAGTAAAATTGAATGTGGTATAGAAGTTATTCCTTGCACTTTAGGGTTTTAAGAACAACATAATAAAGAAATGAGGATGGAGGAAGTCTCTAACAATTTAGGGTTTTTAGGGAAAGAAGAAGGTAGTTGCTTTGGAAGAGCATCCTTGCACTTTAGGGTTTCTGGGGCAATATAAAGAAAAATGTGTTTTTGATGTTATCCCTTGCTTTGCATACCCTTCACACTAAGACAAACCTATAGATGATAAGTCTTACTTTGAGTAGTGTGAGAAGATTGAAGAGGTTAACGAGGATGAAAGTATTGGTGGGAATGGAAAACAAAGAGAAGATCCAAGAAGCAAAAACAAAGAGAAAAAGAAACCTAGATATTGATATGAGAAAACAAAAGCAAATATGTCAAGTGTTAACAAGAAATGGGGCTAAATGCACAAACAAAAACAAAAAATTACAATGAAAATAATGTATTGGAATATTTTTTTGAAAAAATTGAAAAAACTTGTATTAAAACAAAGATCAGTTACAATTGGGAGTAGACACATCCCAGTCGAGCACAAGATTACAAGGCGCGAAAATGCGACACTATTCACCTCAGACCGCAAAAAGTCAACAAGTCACGAAATCGTGACATGTCACGAAATCACGACATGTCGCGATATCGCTACAACACTCCTTCCTTGGCCGCTCCGGAACAACATGTCGCGAAATCGTGACATGTCACAAAATCACGGCAGCTAACCTTCCTTGGCCGCGACGGAGCGACATGTCGTGAAATCATGACATGTCGCGATATCGCGACAACAAACCTTCTTTGGCCTCGACAGAGCAACATGTCATGATATCATGACATGTCGCGATATCGCGACAACAATCCTTCCTTGGCCGCAACGGCGCATCAAGTCGCGAAATCGTGACAACTTTCCTCCCGAGGCCGCGACGGTGCAACATGTCGCGATATCGCGACAACTTTCCTCCTGAGACCGCGATGGCGCAACAAGTCGCGAAATCGTGACAACTTTCCAACGGCGACGCGACGGCGCAACATGTCACGAAATCGTGACAACTTTCCACCAGGGGCCGCGACGGCGCAACATGTCGCGAAATCACGACAACTTTCCAACGGCGGCCGCGACGGCGCAACATGTCGCGAAATCGCGACAACTTTCCTCCAGGGGCCGCGACGGCGCAACATGTCGCGAAATCGTGACAACTTTCCAACGACCGCGATGGCGCAACATGTCGCGATATCGCGACAACTTTCCTCCAGCGGCCATGACGGCGCAACATGTCGCGATATCGCGACAACTTTCCTCCAGCGCCCGCGACGTCGCAACATGTCACGAAATCGCGACAATTTTCCTCCAGCGGCCGCGACGGCGCAACAAGTCGCGATATCGCGACAGCTATCCTCCAGCACCCGCGACGTCGCAACATGTCGCGATATCGCGACAACTTTCCTCCAGCGGCCACGACGGCGCAACATGTCACGATATCGCGACAGCTTTCCTCCAGCGCCCGCGACGTCGCAACATGTCGCGATATCGCGACAAAAATAGGTCGCGATATCGCGACAAAAACCACCCTTAGCTTTTTCTTTGATCATTGTCTCAGGGATCTTTCAAGACCCTGCCTAATCACCTCATCCTCAATAGGCATGTCACTATGCAGCTGCACCCCTACCTCTTTCTCGGCACCCATCTTAGCCAGGAAATCTATCGCTTTGTTGAAATTTCTACTCACATAAACTGGAATCACATCATCTAATTCCCTCCATAATTCCTTGATTTGAGAGACCAGAATCCTCAACCTCCATGCTCTCAAAGCAAAGTTCCTCATGCAGTCAAGAGCTCCAACCAGTATTTGAGAGTCAGATTCAAGAATTATCCTCCTGTGGCCCTGAGTAACTGCCCAAATAGACGCAGATTTGATAGCAATGGCTTCAACTTCATTGTTTGTGGCTCTTCCCAAGCCTTGCAGTTCCCAATAGAGCACTGATCCCTCGTGATTTCGATAGACCACGCCAATGTCGGCACTACCCGGATTGCCCTTTGCAGCTCCATCAGTATTGATTTTAATCCAACCTTCTAGGGGAGGTTTCCAACTAGCTCTGTCCTGTCCCTCTTGCTTTTCAACTCCCTCTTCCAGTGGCCCTAGGACCAACTTGAGTTTCCTCTTTAGCGTGGACGGCAACTGTTTACGTGACTTTACTCCAGATGACCTGCCAAACTCCATCAAGCGAGGAAAAAGTCTCTCTAAAAATTTGAGCATTTCTCTCCAACCACACTTGCCACAAAATGAAGTATAAGCCAAGCTCCCAACCAATTCGAAGAGCTTTAGATTTAAATCTACCCCTCTTCCATCTTTCCCATATATTGGTCCGATTCAAATCACCGTTAATCTGGATTTTATAGTGAGAGAACCATCGTTTCCAAATCTGACGTGTGAAGGGGCGATCAAACATCGGGTGATCGACTGTTTCCTCGTTCTTGTGGCATAAAACACATTGAGATGGACCGATGATTCCTCTACACCTGAGATTGTCAAAAGTGAGAATTCCATTGTGCATAAAGCTGCCAGGCAAAAAAGTTCACTTTCGGCCAGCCCTTGGAGTGCCAAATCTTTCTCCAATCCTCAACCAGAAAAGAATGGGGGGGAGGCTCAGGGAGGATCGTGTCATATCCGTCCTTCACTGTATATACACCAAGGCTCCCATAGCCCCAAGCTAAATCATCCTCCTCGTCTCTCCCTATGAGAAACCTTTCGGTCAAGATTTTGGTCAAGATGGGTGCCAACTCCGGAGGGATTGGAATTGGCCACTCCTCCAACCTCTTAAACTTCTTAAACTTATACTCCCCCAGCTGAGTAGTGTTGAAATAACTTTCAATTTGGACCCAACCCTTGGATTCTATGGCAGATTTTATTGGAAGTAACTCGGGGAATTCAACAATGATGGGTGGAAACTGATCCCATGAATCGGTCCAAAAACGGGCCTTCTCCCCTCTCCCCACTTTCCAGAATAGTTGGTCTTTAATAACCTTAGATCCTAGCTTGAGAGCCTACCACACCAAGGATCCCGAACCATCCAAAGGGAAATGGCCCACCTCATTGGGGTGGACATGACCCAAGTATTTACTAGTTAGGACTCTACTGAATAAGGAAGTTGGCTGGGAAATCCACCTCCAGTACAACTTTCCAGCCAAAGCTTTATTATTTAACCTGGATCCTCTCAGTCCCAACCCACCTTTTACCTTGGGCTGGGTTACTTTATCCCAGCCCACTAAGGCCCACTTTCTCTCTCCCTTTGCTCCTTCCCACAAAAACTTTCTAGCCATCCTGTCCAACTCTTTCCATATTGTAAGCGGGGCAGCCAAGATAGAAAATTTGTAGATAGGCATAGCTTGAATGACTGATTGTAAGAACGTTAATCTGCCACCATAACTTAACCACTTGTGAGACCAGTGATTAATTCTGTCCTTGATACACTCAAGCAAATTCCTCCATGTGTCTAATTTCAGCTTCTTAAAGTGCAAGGGGATCCCCAAGTAAACCACGGGGAGAGAAGTCCTAGTGAATCCCGGGATTTCTAAAATTCTGTTACGAAGCCTTTGCTCCAGATTAAAAAAGACCACTTTGGATTTCTTGTCATTAATGACCTATTGAGTAGCCCTGAGATAGACATTAAGAGTATCCCTAATCGATCTTGCTTCCCTGAAGCTGGCCACTCCCATCAAACCAGTGTCATCCACAAACTGCAGGTGCGTTAAAACTTCATCCCCCACCCTAACACCCAATAATCTGCCTTGTTGTCTTCTCCTCAAGAAGAGTCCGCAAGACCTTCGGCCAAAATGAGAAACAGATAAGGGGAACAAGTATCCCCACTGGCGAAGACCCCGAGAGGCTCCAAAAGGTTGCGAAGGAAGGCCCTTGATTAGAACAGAGTAAGTCGGGGAAGAGACACAGCTCATGACCCACTCTATCCAGTCCTGTGAGAAACCAAAGGCAGCCATCATTTTGGCCAGGAAACTCCATTCAACCCTGTCATAAGCCTTCGACATGTCCAGTTTTATGAACATCCCTTTATTCCCGAAGTGTGCATTGAATGTATTGCTTCCTGGGCCGGAACCACCCCATCCAGAATCTGTCGACCCTCAACAAAACCCCCTTGCTCAGAGGAGATAATGTTGTGAAGAAGAGGTTTTAGGCGCTCAGCCATTACCTTTGTGATTATTTTATACAACACATTACATAAGGCAATAGGCCTATAATCTGAAATATGAACCCCCTCCTCCCCTTTTGGAATTAAGGTAATGAAAGTGTGGTTTATAGCTTTAAGCATTCTCTTATTTTCTCTGGATTCCTCAACAACAACCCTAACATCTTCCTCTAAGTAGTCCCAGAAAGCCTAAAAAAACTCAATTGGGAAACCGTCGGGACCAGGAGTTTTACCAGTACTCATTCCAAAGACCACAGCCTTCAATTCATCTCTATCAATGGGTTTGAGGAGGGCTTGATTTTCATCCTCAAAAATTATAGCAGGAATGCCAGAAATAACTTCATTTTGGGCCTCTACATCTTGAACCACACTTTCCTTAAAAAGCTTTGAGAAATAATCCATAGCATGGGAATGTATACCGGAAGAGTATCAAAGGAATGACCGTTCTCATCTTGAAGGGCCTCCATCTTATTCATCTGCCTTCGAGCACAAGCATTCCGATGAAAGAATTTTGTATTTTTGTCCCCTTCCAATAACCAGGTGGTTCTTGCTCTCTGCCTCCAATAGGTCTCCTCCTGGTTGTCAATGTCCTCCACCGTTGTACGCAAGGCATCATCCTCAGCTTTGAGCTGGTCTGTAATTACTCCTTCTCTGAACTATTTCTGGACCTCATCCCATCGAGGCCACCAATGGAGCTCTTTGGGCCTGGAAGTCAGTTTTATTAGAACGCCTCCAATATTTCAACTGAGTTTTGACATATTGAAGTTGTTTGTGGATTCTGAACATTGCTCTCCCATAATCTGGGTGGCCTTCTTCCCACCACTGAGGGATTTTCTCCTAAAGTTCTTCTTTTTGAAGCCAGAAATTCTCAAATCTGAAAGGTTTGTGATGGTGTCCCAACCTAGTCCCACCTTCCAACAGAATAGGACGGTGATCGGAAAGCGGCCTGCTAAAATCTGAAAATTGACATTCCATTTTACAAACGCCTCCTCTGAAAGCAGAAAGCGGTCTAGCTTCACCTTCCTACTATGTGGCTCCCGCATTTTATTAGTCCAAGTGAAGTTATTGCCCGGACATTTAATGTCCACTAAGTGCAAAGCCTGGACTTGAGCAATCATGAAACGGTCCCCTGGATCCAAAAGAGGAGATCCCCCTTCCTGGTCTCTAGAAGATAATTTAGCGTTAAAGTCCCCCGCTATAATCCAGTCTAGATCTTCCCTTGATGCTCGCATATCATGCACAACCTTCCACTGCCGCCTCTGACCCTCTAGGTTTTGAGATCCATAGAAGTTAGTGATTAGAACGAATTCTGCAGAGACATTATTCCTAAAAAGAGAAGTGAGAACACCCCTCCGGGCAAGGTGATCTATAGCGAGACCATTCCAGAGAGTTCCACAGAGTAACAATCCCCCCTGAGGCACCTTGGGCAGCCACATCCATATGACCAGCACCCCTCCAAATTATGTTGACTATTTTAGACATAAGATCCAAAGACATCTTAGTCTCTTGTAAAAGCAAAAAATCAGTATTGCTATTCTCTAATAGCCTTTGAACAACAGATTGATGGGTTCTCATTGTTTAAACCCCTTACATTCCAAGATTGTATAATCATGGGTTACCCTAGGAGCAATAAGAGTCAATTGTCCTCATTGATCCTCCCATGATCAATTTGTCCCCTTGGGCTGCTAGCATCTCCTTATTGGATCTTCTACCTGCTCCCTGAGAATTGCTATTTTTTGGTCTTTTTTCTACACGGTTATCCCCAAAGATGGCCTTTCCCTGTTCTTCTCTGGTATCCCCATGTGAACATCTTGAGATCTTATGCTGCTCTCCGGTTATGGACTACTAAGGCACCAGAACACCCTGGTTGTGATACCTCACGAGAGATCAACTACTCGTTGGATGACGGGAGAAGATGAGAGGGGGAGTTGCCCGGGAATGTTAGAAGTTTCCTTGAAACCCTCCAAGCCCTCCATAGAAAGATCCTCTTCATCAACCAATGACTTAAAAATCTCATACCTATTGGCAGGCCTGAGATGAGATTGCTCCTTTCCCTCCTTTTTCTTTGTCCTTCTTTTTCTTCTAGGCTGTTCAAAACCCTCTCTCTGAGCTGCCTGGCCCTGATCGGTACTATTAGGATCTTTATTAGGAGCAACCTTATCCTCTTTAGGCAGGTTTGGCATTCTTGAAGGGGCCTCCATTTTGGCATTCATATTAATAGGACAAAAATGGGCCAAATGTCCATGCTTGTGGCAAACCCTACATCTGAAGGGTAGGGCCTCATAGTCCAGTTGTTGAATCCAAGAGAGACCTGCCAGTTCAATTTCCAACTCTATCAGCAAAGGTTGGTGAGATCCATCTCCACACATATTCGAGCATACACCGCCATGCTCCCTTCAATAGTGTCTCTGGCAACACCCAGATGTCTACCAATCGAATTTCCAATCATTGCCAATACCTGCTCACCCCAAAATTCCATTGGAAGAGCATATAATCGGATCCAAACTGGGACAGCAGTAGGTTCAACACGAGGATCGAAACCCACCCTCCAGGGTTGAACAAATAGCCCTATCGGGCCATGGTTTTTCTTCTCCGACTCGAAAGCCTTATTTCTATCGGCCAAAGCCAAGAAGCTGACAATAAAATAACCATTACTAATAAACCACAATGAATACTCACCGTGGGGCTCCCAGTTACGGCGGATCCAAGAATGCAAAAAGTTCAGGGAAGGGCGAATACCCATGAACTTGCAGATTAAATCATGGTTAGCTCTGTAGAGGACTGATTCTTCAACCATGCTGGGTTCAATGACGATTTTTGGCACGGAATCGGCTCGCGGCAAACAACCATTCACCCGATGTGCTGACGACCTATTCCCAGCAGCCGTGAAGAGCTTTTTATATGCCATCTTTTGGGCTTCGGCGTTCTTCGGAGGAGAATCGTCTTTAAACAAATCAACGTAAGAGCTGGTACTTCCTGGAAAAGGAGCCGAGAGAAGTCCCCATTGGACCCTCCTGGGGCACCGATCTGACCTTCAGATCCACCGTACCCCAAAGACACTTCAGCAAACCAGCAGAAGCCAGAGATTTTTCGAAGATGCAGAAACCCTAGTTCAGAGAAAAAAATCCAATAAAAAATAATGTATTGGAATATTAGGGATATAAATAAGAACCCTAAAAAAAGTAATTAAGAAACTCTGAAATTGTTATAAACATATTTATATTTATAGATATAAAAATTGAGGAAGAAATATTTTACCCATTCAAGGTGTTGAATTTTATCTTAACAAAATTTAAATTTCGGAAGACATTTATATGAAATGATATATAGGAGTTGATTGTGAAAACTTAGTAGTGAGGAAGACAATGAAGCTCTTTGATAAGAAAGGTAGGTTGGATGTGGTTTGATTAATTTGATAGAAATGTAAGAAGAGCAATGCAATATTTTGTTTTTTTATACTAGGACTTGCCCCAATAGAAGCCACACATAACTTATTAAAAAATAAATACATGATAGATAGTTAGTTAATAAGAGAGATTCTACATATTTTTTGTTTAATTATTAGTTGACTAATTATCTTATTTTTTTAATCTATAATCATTACAACTTATTTAAACATGTTTAGCTTGTAGAGGCTTAAAGGTCCAAAATTATCTTAATGTGAATAACAACTCCAAATCATAAGTTTTTGTTAATGTCTTAAAAAAATCTTAGTAACAACTAATTTAACCAGTAATAGGGTTGATCCACCTAAAAAAATTAAAATTTAAAAGATAAATAATTGACTAAAATTTTATTTATAAAAAATTATTTAATAAACAAACATATAAAATATACTTTGGTTCTTTTTGAGAAGGTCCAAGGTTCAAACTGCTACATGTATGTGGTTTTGTGTGTTAAATTCCCTATTGATAAACTTAGCTCTTCTCCTTATAAGAGGCCATCATTGTAAGATGATGGCCCTGAGAGTTGTAGGGGTTTCTCACACTAACCAAATAAAAAAATGAATATGTAGAAATTTGTAAAAATAAGAAGTCCAAGAGGGATAACGGAATAGTTTGAGTTTGGGCTCTTTCGGAGGTCCAAGGTTCAAACTTGGACGTGTATGTCTATATGTTAGATTCCCTATTGATAAGCTCAACTCTACTCTCCCCCTTATAAAAAGATCATAATAAAATAAAAATACCAAACCCTGAACATCTATCTTTAAAAAATTTCACACTAACAAAATATTAAAAAACAAAAATTATATTAAAAATATATAACAATTTAATGGAGCATAACCATATAAAATATGGAACCCAAAATAACCTTAACAAATCGTCTTCTACATTGTAGAAGAATTTGAAACTTAGCAAATACTAACTTTCAAGGAAAAGTGTAAATCCATACCT
This sequence comes from Wollemia nobilis, assembly GCA_028583015.1. Classification (NCBI taxonomy): domain Eukaryota; kingdom Viridiplantae; phylum Streptophyta; class Pinopsida; order Araucariales; family Araucariaceae; genus Wollemia; species Wollemia nobilis. The sequence continues at coordinate 139,915 of JAQPPZ010009768.1, read as the reverse complement.
AAGGGTTTACAAATTATTTTAAAAAATACAACCGCGTGATGTGGTTGATTGGTAAGGACGTCATTTGCATTATTATTGGTGATGTGATCCGGGTTCAATCCCCACTACGGATATGTATATATATACCAGGTATTTACTCAATAAAAAAACTAAGCAAATACTAACCTTCAAGGAAAAGTGTAAATTCATACCAAAGGTGTACAAACGCAAATTTACTTGTAAACTATAGTTCATTATGATTGAAAATAAATATTAAAATAAATATTTTTAATAAAAAATATTTTACTAAAAATTCATTGTTTTAACTTAAAAATATCGTAGGAAAAAAAAAACCATCCTAGTTGGCGTTGTTTCTTCAATGTCATCATAAGGATGCGTTTCTGTGTCTTTTCCACGATAATTTCAATAATTGTGCTACCTGGAAATAAACTTTTTCTTCTTTTTGAATAAGTTTCATGTTTCAATCTTTCCCACAATAATTTCAAGCACTGGAAATAATTATCTGCCTTTAATTTGTTTTTCTCTGGACCTTTCTTCTTTTCATTTTCCTAACACAAATACGAGTGAGTTTTACTATTAAAGTTATTTTAATGTCAAGGATGTTTAAATGATTTATATATATTGTTTTGTTACAAATTCGACTGATGCAAATATGTGTATATATTTTTGTTGTAATTTGAATTTAAAAAATAAAGATATATGATTTAAATGTTTAATAATATTTTTATAAATATTTTATAATTAAATTTTAATTTTATTTTTAAATTAAATAAATTAATATAAAATATTTTTATTTTTAGTAGGAATTAGGAGGGTCTCCAGTTTTTTTTCGATTGGTTTATGATTTCTCTTTTTGGAAGAGCATCCTATATGAATGTGTTCTTGAAAAACTGTTTTACCAAAGACCAAGCAAACCCCAGTTTTTTCTTCGATCCTTTCTTCAAAAACATTTTATGAACGTCTATTCTTTCAAAAAGCTGGTTAAAATTTTGTTTGGTGGAAAATAAATAAATAAATAAATATTAACATGCAATCAAATTCCAATCCTGAAGAAGAAAGTAAAGTCTATTGTGATGGATATGGAGATGCATGTCTATAACAAAGCCAAAGATTAATTATAATAATTTGGGATGAAAAGAGGTGCGGTGGGAACGAACTTACCGATACGCGAATATGTTATTACATGCTTGAGCTCGTCGTAAAGGCGAGGATGGTGCCACAAATTACAAATTAGAAACTTTTAACGTCATCGGCCACGTTCTACAAAATTGTGGCATTTACACTTTATTAATCTTAATCTTCCGCGTCTACAAGATATTTTTTTTAAAGAAAGAAAGTGGAATCCAGCTATAAGTCATAGGTCATTATAAATAAGAATTCAATATTTTCTTGTTTTTAAAGAATTTAGGCCTTTACTTCTAAACTATTTGATTTAAGTTTGTATTTTTGAGTTAAATAAGATAAAATTTATCAATTAAAAATTAAATTAAATTAAAGTTATTTTTTAAAATATATTATTTTAAGGTTCGAGGTGTAGACCAATTGGTTCATCCAAACCCCATAAGGGGCGGAGGTCCAAGGTTCAAATCTCGGGCCTCGTCGGACTGAACGCTTGTCCCTTTCCTGGTGCTTTCAGCGGCGTAAAAGGTTTAAAATGATTGTGGCATGGTGGTTATAGGGGCGGACTGCGCAAAAATCTGTGTGGCGGCTTCTGGGACGGACAACGCAGAATACTGTGGTGTCCATAAAAGCTGGACAGCCTGCCCGGATTCGTGGCGGTACCGATTCCACCATGTAAATTAAAAAAACTAAAATATATATATATATATATTATATTTTTTTTTTTTTTATATATAAGAAGTATTTTATTTTAAAAATATTTTTAATTTCATTTTACAAATTCGTTTAATCTTAAAATTTTATATAATCTTGAAAAATACATACAAATTTAAATTTAGGATTAACTAAAAATAATTTTAAATTTATTTTAAAACATTAATCTAAAATAAACATATGTTAGACAAAGTGATATTAAGCTTTGTAAAAGAGTTTTTGTTATATTAACAAATCAAATATATTGTTTTTTTGTTATGTACAATCCGACACACATATCCACCCCTTCACACTCTCACCCTCTTGAACCTTGGATCTTTCAAAGAAGAGCCAAAGCATGAACCGTTGCGATTTGAACCTTGGATCTTCCAAAGAAGAGCCAAAGCATGAACTGTTGCGCTGTCTCTTTGGGACAATATATTATTTTTTAAGTAATACTTCTCATACACATCCACCATGAGGATTGAACCCGGGTCACATCACCAATAACGCAAGTGACGTCCTTGCCGGTTGACCATCAAATTAGATATATTATTTTTATCAAAAAGAAGTGTAAAGTTGTTAAAGATTTGAAAATATGTTTTAAACATTGCTCCACTACATCTATTTTTCTAAGATTTTATACGTATTTAACATTCCAAAAGCCATTAAATGTTTCTCCTATGTTTAACTTGGTAGGAAACGATACAAAAATAAAAACAATAAAAACCATGACAAACATTCTTTACATCATGTATTGCATCATGTAAGTTGTATATTGCATATAATCTTAATGATGTTTTAAGGAGTTCTTTGCACTAACCAATGCATCTCTTTATGGAATACTGCAAACATAGGGTCTTAGAATATATCTTGAATGTGAAACTAAGTATAAATGGCACAATTTGGCTTAAGTTCAGGTTGACAAAAGTACATCAAAATTTAAATTGGTTTCCATCCCTTGCTTACTCTCTTTGTTATGGTTTAATAGTTTTGTGTTTTATCATAGAACAAGATTGGACGATCCTATGTTGAATAGTGATTTAAATTAATTTTGAGAGTTCTAAAGTTAATTATATAGTAATTCACATAATTCATGCCCCCATATTTTAATAAGACTCTAGTCTCAAATGACAATTTTCCATTAATTTTGAAGCTTTTTGACAATTTTCCATTAATTTTGAAGCTCTTAATGATTTTACAATGAGAAAGGTATGTACCAAAAGAAGAAGTATTTATATTTTGCATCTTAATCTCTATGAATTTGTAGTCCATGAAGCATATGTTGCTTGTACATTTATAACACTTTTGTTTCAACGTATGCAATATTCAAGAAGCATCATGTAGAGATAATAAACCTTCATTTTATCGAATGTCTTAGAACTCTTAGATTTCCTTTTAAAATAATATTAATAAATATCTATGAATTATAGAGCTTCATATAAAAATGAATATAATATTATATTTAAGATTTTTTTAGCAAGAGATTTGAACACGTCTTATTCGACATATGAAACAACATTTAAAAGGACTAAATAGACTTTGTAAAGGTCATTTAATATATTTGTGTAAGTTGTACATATGAAACGACATTTAAAAGGACTAAATAGATCTAAGTTAGTTATGAAAATTTTCTCAAGCTAGTTGCTTAATTCATTTTACTTCAAGTTGAATAATTCAGTTTTCAAGAGAAACTTTTTCTTCTTTAGATGGAGTTTGGCAGGTTATTTGGAGCAAAGTCACAGAAACTGTGGCAGTCTATGCTAAAGAGGAAACTCAGGTTGTTATTGGGGCAATGGAGAAGGAATTTGAAGTGCAAGAGGGACAGGACAAAGCTAGTTGGAAACCACCCCCAGAAGGTTGGATTAAAATTACTACTGATGGAGCTGCAAAAGGCAATCCGGGTAGAGCAAGAATTGGAGTGGTTTGCCGAAATCATGTTGGAACAGTGCTCTATTGGGAACTGCAAGGCTTGGGAAGAGCCACAAACAATGAAGCGAAGCCTTAGCTATCAAATATGCTTCTATTTGGGTCATGTAAAACAAGGTCATAGGAGGATAATCCTAGAATCAGATTCTCAAATAATGGTTGGAGCTCTAGATTGCATGAGGAAATTTGCTTTGAAAACATGGAGGTTGAGGATTCTTGTCACTCAAATTAAGGAATTATGGAGGGAATTAGATTATGTGATTCCAATTTATGTGAGTAGAGATCTAAATAAAGTGGCAGACTTCTGGCTAAGATGGGTACTGAGAAGGAGGTAGGGGTTCAGTGGCACAGTGACATGGCTATTGAGGATGAGATGATTAGGCAGGTTGGTGAGCAAATCCAGTGCTTAGCTAATTTGGATAACCATTCCATAAATACTTTTTAGGAGATTTATGTTTCAATATAGATCTTATTTTATAGTTGTAAACAGGTGAACAGTCATTGTAGAAATATGGTTTAAGAGATTTGGCTCCAATGCAAATCTTATTTTACTATTGTAAACATGTGTTCTCTCTGACTAAGGCTGGGAAAAGTCTCATCCCAAATTGTAAATGATCTTTGTTTTAATAAAAGTTTTTTCAAATTATTTTTCAAAAAAAAAAAATTCAGTTTTCCTACAAAATTAACATTTGCTTGCAAACTTGATATCATTTGCTAAAGCTTTTCAATTAATTTAAAGTTAGTAAAAGAAAATAAATTAGTACTTTGTTTGCATGCTTTTATTGATCAAAAGCAATAAAGATTTTTTTGTCTTGTTGGTGTCGCATCGTGAGCATTTGCCAACTTGGCCAAGGGAAAGACTATATGTACTTTGGTGGAGGAGGTCTTGATTTTGAGAGGTTTTCCTTTTATTTATTTTTTTTATTGGTAAATAAGGGTTTTGAAAAGAACCCGTAACCTTTTACAAAAATATGAGGGTTGGGAGAAGAGTTCCCAACTAGAATATAGTCGAAGAAACAGGATTTCTATGGGATGTTGGAGATAAATAGTTTAAACTAAAAATATAAGCCCATGCAGGAGCAAGAGAGGAAGCCTCACAGGCAGAGAAGAGAAGCCCTTGTAGGGACATCAGAGAAAAACTCGCAGTTACACACAAATTTGAAAAGGATTTTCCCACATAGGATAAAACCTCATAGTTACACATAAATTTGAAAAGGGTTTTCCCACACAGGAGAAAACCTCACAGTTTTAGAAGGCCTAAAGAAAAAAATGAAGCAATACAGTGCAAGGTCATCCATAAATGAAACATGACCATCCGTAAACAAATCTTGACCATCCACACAAGAAATAGGACCACCCGTAAACTAGTTTAGGACCATTAGAAAAACAAACTAGGGTTATTTGCAAAACATCACTGGACCATCCATAAAAGCCTCCCCGAGAAAATAAAAATATTATTTTTTTAAAAAAGGTTTTCTTGCCTAGGAAAAAACACACTGTTTTGGAAGGCCCAAAACACATAATACTCAACAAGACCTAATACAAGAAACAACAACACCGAGAAGATCCTCAAAGATAGTCTATGTAGGGTCATCCAAAGACCTAAAAATAGAATAGTCGAAGATCACTACAGGCCATGCAATCTTCTAGCAAAGAAAGGTGAAGCACAACAAAATAAAACCTAGTAAAGAAGACACCCCCAAAGCAAGAAGAAGATCAAGCACAACACAATGTCACAAAGCCCTCCACTATAGTGAACAATCAATGCATGGTCTACCATCAAGACCAGAAAGAGTTACAGGTAGGACCACCCACAAAGTACCCAAAGATATGCAGGAAAGCCCCAACCCTACCATCAAAGGAAAACCCATGAAACCCTTCTACAATATAATGTAGCACATGGTCTCCTCTAAGACCAAAAAATGAAGAGAAGAAATCTATCAGAAATACCTAGACACGAACCGCAAAAACCTTGAACCACTAGCCACAATAAGCACTTAACTATGAATAATAAGATCGAGGCCTTTCCCAAAGCCCAAAAAAATAGTGAATGACCATATCAGCAAGCAAAACGAATGAAATGAATCTATCAAAAACCTTGAACCACTAGCCACGAAAATGCTCAACTATGAGCAATAAAGTCGGGGGTTCTCCCAAAGCTCAAAAAAATAGCAAATGATCTTCTCGGAAAGTAGAACAAATGAATAGAAGTCCACCCCAAAATAATTCCAAGTTCCATAGAGGAATAAAGAGTTTCCCCTACAAGAAGTAAAGTACATGGCCCCTTCCCATGGCCAAAGGAAAAATTGCAAGGAAGAACTCCACTAGCCCCACTCCCAAACCAAGCAAGAACGGAAACCCCCCAAACCACACCAAAAAACCAAGTTTTTTCGACCAAGTAGCACCACCCAAGAAAACTTCCTCAAACACCTCAAGATTTTCCTGGAAATCCACAGGAAAGTAGGAGATCCACATAAAAATCCATAGGAAAGTAGGATATCCGCTAGAAAATAGGATATTTGCCTAGAAATCCATAGGACAGCAGAATATCTGCATAAAAATCCATAGAAAAATCCAAGGAGGGAGCAAGAATTTGAAAAGGTGACCTCCCACCCAAAGTAGGAGGTCTCTTGCTCCCATAGTTTTTAAACTCTTTTTTATTTTCCTTTTATTTTGCATTAGCACACATATCATATTTTCTAGGATGACTAGGCGTTATCTAAGGAGGCATACAAGATTCAAGCAACAAGGTTGGATTGAGCAAGTTGGTTATAATGCTCGAGCAAATATATTGGATAGTGGAATATCTCAAGTTCAAATTGGTGAGCAAAAATCATTTTGCCCTTTTTTTAGGAACTACAATAGGTGAATTCTTCTATAGAATATTGTGATTCACATCTCATATGAAGCAATGACAAGAGAATTAACATAAAGTACTTTGATCATCAAATATCTTAGCTAGAATCCCAATAGGTTCATAGGCACAAAGTGGAGTTTGTGTTAAAAAAGTTTGCTAATATCATTTCCCAAGTGGCACCTATGAGTTCCATCTATGCTTTATTTTACCTAATAATGTATCCTCGACCAATTAGAAAATGGGAAGTGTTATGATTACTATGAATTAGAGGTAACCAGATGGTACAAAATTTGTTAGGATTATACATCCTAACATTATTGTTTAATATTACTAATCATTTAATTATTATATTATTAACTCATAACGTGAACCATCATGCCTCTTCACCAATGCAGCTTTAGGGTAGATATAAAAATTAGGTTGGCCATTCGCACAAATCATCGAAGAAGAAGAAGAATAATAATCTTAGATTCTAAGGAGGGAGCCCCCTATAAGTGGAAAGAAGGGAGCCCCCTATAGTGGCAAAGTGATTACAAGGGAACCCCCTTTGAGTGGCATGTGATTACAATTTTTATTAAATTATTTATTAAATTTATGTAAGAACATCAAAGTTCTTACATTTGGTATCAGAGCGTCAATTCTGGACACAAGTGGGGAAGTTTATTTGAAGACACCATATATTTAGAATGTATAAACAACTGACATGATAATTGGATGTCGTGTTTGTATTTTGAAAGAGTCGTGTAATACATAGAGCTTGGGTATAAATATTAAAAATTTATATAGTCCCAAACTATTACGTGCTTAGACGTGTTACCTACGTTTACTTTATTTTGAGACCATTACCAATGGCCGAGGGAGGATATCACAACCCTAGTTTAGCCACCTTGGCTCATGAAATTTTCCAACTCAAGGACATACATCAACTAACTTTCGCATGTGCATATTGTACTCAGTTCAAGGATCTTGTCAATCACACATAGGGTTAGATGAATTGTTTCTCATAAGTTGCTTCGTTAGTGGATTAATGGACGAGATTAGGAAGGAGATGAAAATATTCAATCCCTTCACCCTAATGCAGACCTTTGGATTAGCTTTATTAGCCGAAGACAAACTCAATGTTCAATATTGATTAGGAAAACCACCTATGGGGAAATCACAAACCACTTACACCACCCCTAAACCTAATCAAACTTTACCAATTAAATATCTCAGCTTTGAGGAGATGAAAGAACTACAAGCAAAATATCTCTACAATAATTATGATGAGCAATTTGGACCCCACCATAAATGCTCTACACAAATTTTGTATTTATTGAAGGTAGTTGATCCTGATCAATCCATAAAGGGTGAATATGAAGAAGATGAGCAAGAAATGATTGAAACACTTGATCACAACCATGAAGACAATAAGATTGATGTACAAGAAGTGATCGATACCATAGTAGAATATGAGTTAGATATACACGAAGTGATCAATGAATTCCAGATATACACTCTACAAGAACTACTTACAAGTTCCTCACCAATAGTGAGTTATCACCACATGGTAAAACCTATTCGAAAACAAGGCAAAAAGGTGACTACACACTCATTTTCCGTTGACTCTTCCAGGGCACAACAAAAACATGTAGAAGTGTTACCACCACTTTTGATACATCATTCTAAAGTATTTGAGAAATCCCATGGGTTTCCCCCCCACCGTCATCACGATACTCCTATTCTTCGTGGAAAACCCCTACTAACGCTTCAACCTTCAAGATATCCCTACCTCCAAAAAAGTGGCATTAAACTTAAGCAAGAACTTGTGCAAATACTACTTGGAAAGTGCCTCATCAATTTCAACAACAAATTTTCTTAATTTTAGCTTTGAGGACAAATATCCCTTTAAGAAGCATGGCATGTTAGTATCCTACATCCTAACATTATAATTTAATATTATTAATCATTTAATTATTATATTATTAACTCATAACGTGAACCATCACGTCTCTTCACCAACGTAGCTTTAGGGTAGGTATAAATATTAGGTTGGCCATTCACACAAATCATCGAAGAAGAAGAATAAGAATCTTAGATTCTAAGGAGGGAGCCCCCTATAGTGGCAAAGCGATTACAAAGGAGCCTCCTTTGAGTGGCCTGCGATTACAATTTTTATTAAATTTACGTAAGAACGTCAAGGTTATTACAAAATGAGTGGCTATCACCAAAAAATGAGGGGGCACCAAGTGGCGATTAGGATTGGTTGTTACTCTTCTAAGGTTTAAGGCTTTAATTTTTGTACTTTTGGTGCTATTTCATAAAATCTTCTAGTGGTCATAACGTTTTGCATATGAAAGCATTTTGAGCCATTTTTTCAAGTCAAATATTTTTTCAAGCTCTACACATTGGTGATATCAGTTTATGAACCTATTCTAGTGTTAGGGGATAAATTATGTGGAATAGTCATCAAGCCCTATTACCCTATTTTGAAAAGGAAAATTTACCATATTTTATGCAATTAGAATCTTTGGTTTATTTTTGGGGAGATGTAGTTTGTTTTGGGATAGTTGCAATAAATTTTAAGTCTTTTAGAATCATACAGGAAAAGAATTTAGGATGTGTTTTAGTCAATACCTCTTCCCCATTTAGGCTATTGATTCAACTTTTACATAAAAATTTAATCATTCATTATCTCATCCTTCTTGTACCTCTTGTCTAGATTATATTGGAAGTTTGTAATAGATCTTCTTTTAAGCAAGTTCATGCAAATATTTTTTTTGTGACAAAGATCAGGTGGCCCAAGGGCAAGTTGAAGTCTTCAAACAATGTAATATATATTATATAAGAAAAGGAGACTGTTGGATTTTTAAGCCTTATTATTACAAAATATCATATGTCCCAATATAAAATAGCCACAACATTAAAGGTCAAAATAATAATATAAGAGTAAAATAATATATGAGCAAATTAATATGTTTAATAAGGTCTATATAATAAATAATAAAATATGAATGTAAATGGCCTAAATCATTCATGAACTATGCATGGATAAAACTTAGAATATTAATTGTTCAAAAATATGTATACAATCCTTATTCCTTCTTGTTACATCTTTGTAATCTAACATTCAGATTCTCAATTGTACATTTTTTATGGACTATTATTTTCATAACATAGCCATAGTAATGTGACTCTTCAAGTACTTGTCTATTGCTCTCCATATGACAAGTTCCATGACCTTTGGCTTATCATCTTACCACTTGCATACTAGACTCTTCAAGTTCTTCTTACATGGATACTTGACTCTAAGACACTTGCACACATCTACATGACTCTTACACTTCTACATGCACTCCTAATATAAGATACTTGTGCACATCCTCACATTACATATTTACATACTTACATATATGACACTTGTGCACATTCTCTCAATCTACACTTGAACTCTAACTTGCATGACACCTTTGCATTTTCTGCACATTGCACTCTTACATGACACTTGTGTATTTCTTGCACATTGACACTTACATAAAAATGAGAAATATAAATCATACTTCTAAACTATAAACTCAACCCTAATCTATTACATATTTATAATTGTACCATGAAGGTACCATGGGGGTACATTTGCATGTACCAAATAATGTAATATTCCTTAATAGATATACCTTAAGAAAATAGCTTAAGTGACTATAGAAGATTGAAATAGGTTTTCTTTAGAGGTGGTGGTGTTCTTGACTTCTCTTATTTATTAGGAACCTTAGCAAAAATGTTTATTGTATGTTCATTTTAAAGCACTGATATTATATTGGTGCTTTCCATTCCATGGAAACAAAACTATATATTTAAGATATCTATAGTTATTGGATCCTCAAGTACTACAGTGGTCTACAATGGTACATTCGAGAGGATATACCCTTGAATTTAGAAAATTGGATGAGGCATATTAATTTCTTGTCAAATTTGAGTAAAAGCATAAAATAAAATCAGAAAATGAGAAGGAGAAGATAAGAACCAAAATACTAAGTACTAGCCAAAGAAAGGTAAAAACAATTCTCTAAAGAATCAAAACATAGGTGATCAACCCCAAAAATTAGGATTGGAAGCAAAAAGACTCCCAAGAAAATAATTGTCCAAATACCAAGATTAAAAAATTGTGATATTATCATATAAGCAATTGACATTCAAAGGAGGATTTATATCAATACCTCTACATCCACTATACCATCACCTCCACATCCACAAGTTGAGTATAAAGGAAAGAAAATCATGGAATCCAAATCAAATGTGATCATTACAACACATATGTTATACCTGAGGAGTCACAAGAAGAATCACAAAATGACAAACACTTATTTCACTCATAAATATGGGTCAAATCTAATCCTTAAATTTTTTTATTGATAGTGGAAGTCAAAAGGATTTGATTTTTGCTCAAATGGTGAAGAATTTTAATTTATCAATCACACTACATCCACAACCAAAATGGAGTCTTGAATTACTATATAGGATCAACCATCAATTAGGTAGCAAAGATGATCATGGCCCAATTTATGACTAGCTCACACCAACTTACATGTGAAATGAGAAGATGAAAGAGAACAAAAAAGGAATGAGGAGAGAGAATATATATATTTTATACATCAAAGGTAGTTAAGACAAAGAAGAAATTAATTTTGGAACAAGGAATATATTGTTTTTTTAGATAGCTATGTTGATGTTCTAGTAGTAGAATCAATGCATGATTTTTTTGAAGAGCATTAACTAGATAAAGTAGGAGAATTCATTGGTAAACCCAATAGAAAAGGATCAATATGACCAAAAACATTGGGTCAGATTTTGTGGTTAGTAACCATTATTTTTTGTAAATTTGTTGTCCCATATGCTACTTTTGATCCCATGGACATTATAAACCTTCTATTTTGTTATATTCAATCTTATAAGGGGGGAATTCCCAAATATTTTTGAAGTGCATTGCATATTATTTTCTATTGCTACCTTGTGAAGGGGTTTTACCATAAACTTGGGCATTTAAAGATTTTTGAGATTGGAATATTTTAAAGATTCAACTTGAACCCTGCACTAACACAATTATTAAGGTTGTTCATGTATTCTACACTACCACCATCATGTGAGGTAGATTATCGATACTCATTCATGAAGTTGATCATGTATCCTATCCTACCACTCCTCTATAAGTGGGTTTTAGCCTGAACCTAGACATTCAAAGTAGCCCCACCCACACATTCTTGAGGCTCTAGTGTATTCTATCCTACCATTATCTTATGAGTAGACGTGAGCCTAAAACTAGATATTCAAAGTATTTTAGACCTAACTCACTACGTTCATGCTCAAAAGTGATTGCATAGTCTAGTTATTACTACCTTGTGAGAAGTTTCTAGTCTAGACTTGGTTGGTTGAAGTATTTTTAGGACCTCACAATTCTTGAGGTTGAGTGGCCACATGTATGTACCCAAGGTTGAGTACAAGATGCACACTTGAGCATTTGGGTTCTTGGCTTCTCACTCACATATCTAAGGGTGACCATGAAACTTGAACTTAATCCTCATATTGACAAATATGAGGATTGGAAAATAGACATGTATGTGAGATGTGTTGGTAATATAAAGTAGATATTTAACACATCATAAAATGATAAAAGAAGAAAAAAAATAGAATTGTACAAAAATCCTTCAAAAAAATGCTTTCTCTTGGTTATCGCAAGAGACTCTTGCTTTAATCTTCATTTCTAAATCTATACATACTACTTCAATATAATGCATTATATTTATATATACAATAGGATATCTCTTGTTTATCACAAGAGACTCTTGGTGCTTTACATTTTCTCTATATTTTAATGATGATAGTTATTTTTCCTCTTTGATTTAAAGTTTTCACATACAATTCAATTTCTATTCTATTTTAAATTTTATCTCCATTAGAATCATAATTTTTAGTATTATCCCTTGAGGTTGAATGGGTAAATTTTCATTCTACGTATAAATAGATTAAATCAATTCTTTGTCACTGTATTTGTTAAATTATCTCCATACTGATCTTCTATATTATTGTGTTTTAGTTCAATTTTTCTCAACTAGTTCTAAAAAATGATGTTTCAAGTCAATGTGCTTTGACCTTGTATGAAAAAATAGATTTTTTAGTTTTTTGAATTGCACTCATGTTATCTCAAAAATGGCAGTTCGTATTTTTTGCTTTTCACTAAGGTCTTCTAGGATACACCTCATTTGAACTACTTATGTGCTTATTGGGGTAGTTGCTATATACACTACCTCTATTGTTGAGAGTGCAATTGTTGCTTTTAATTTAACTCCAAGTTACTAGTCTATTTTTCAATTAGAAACCATTTTATAATGTAGATTTTCTATCATTAATTGACCTTTCCTAATCTAAATTACTATATATAAGTTAACAAATAATGTATTTGTATTCATCCATTTCACAAAGACATCTAACTAATTATGGGAGACAATTAAGGTATGTATTGAGACATGCTTATGGATTTGCATGAATATCATAATAATATATTTTTAAATATATAATTGGGAAATATATTTTATTTTGTATCTAAATATGAATAATAAATTTATGAATTTATTGTTGGAAGGCTATAACTTATAAAGATTACATTGCAATTTATTCATCTCTCTATGTGTGTGTGTGTGTCTATATATATATATATATATATCAAGATTGTGAATGTGATGAAATTTGAAGAAGTCTTCTTTGGAAAGGATCTATATATATATATATATATATATATATATATATATATATATATATATATATAGATATCAAGATTGTGAATGTGATGAAATTTGAAGAAGTCTTCTTTGGAAAGGATGTGAGGAAAATTCAATGTTTTCCTTTGTAAGTGGGATAGGCTTTACAAAGAAAAGAATATTGGAAGGTAAGTCTTGTGAAAATGTAGAATTATGAGTTTTATATTAGAAGCAAAACTTGGCTAGACATCATTCAAAAATCAAGGAGTTGAGAAAAATATACTTTATAAATATACAAGTTTGGTTGATCCAATAAAAATGTTAAAGAAATGAACCCTACCTAGAGGCTAAACAACATGGAACTTTGAATTTGATAATTTGTGCTTGATCACAATACATAATAGGTATTTAGTTAACGAGGGAAATTCTACATATTTTTTATCTAATAATTGGTTGAATAATATCCTCTTATTTTTTACCCATAATGGCAACAACTTGCTTAGACATGTTTAGCTTGTAGAGGTTCAAATGTCTAAAATTATCTTAAAGTAAATAATAACTCCAAGTCATGGGTTTCTATTAACAATGTGGTTGAAGGAGAGGACCTTAAACAAATTGTGGATGAGCTTCAAAGGATGCTTCAAGGGTTTTATTTTCCTAGCTTTATATGGAAGTATAAATTGCTTTGAAATTTATCAAAAGATGAGGGATACTTGGTCAAGTTGGGATATAAGGTTTTAGATCAATAAAAATTTCCTGGCAAATAGTTTTCATGGAAGAATGTTTGACCACTTGAGGTCCTCACTAAGGCCTTCACATCCTTTTGGTTAGCAATCTAAAACAAGGTTTTAATAGGTTTTATTATACAAAGAAGAAGATATCATGGACCTTTGAGGTGTAGCTTGTGTAATGAGGATTGAGAAACATCAAATTATTTGCTTCTTTATTGTCCCTTTGTTTACAATATTTAGGGTTGTTTTTTCTAAAATGTGAAAAAATATTGGACAATTCCATCAACATTGAAAGAGTTTATAAAATATTAGATTAGTTATTTCAAAGAAAGAATTATGCATTTTGTTTAATATTGGTCCTTCCATTATTCATTGAAATTTATGGCTTGAATAGAATAATAGAACCTCAAAAATAGATCTGAAAATGATGTTTAAATTTGGAATCATATTATTATGCCTCTTATAGAATTTTTATAGAGATGGTGCTAATCAGGGAAAATTTTAAGTGCTAAAAATGAAATGTTTAAAAGTTTTTATCAAAATTAATTTTTATGGCACTTTAGAAAGAAATTAAAAAAAAAAATCGTTGAGGTGGAATTTTTTTAAATAATGAAGGCAATATTCTCATGACTTAGAAATATATGGAATAAAAACTAGCAACTATGTAAAGGCTAGGGCACTTCTTGCAGGGATCCAAATTGCCATTAAAAATAAATCAAAATTATTTCAATTGAGGGAGATTTGCACATTATTATTATTATTATTATTTTATTAGGTAAAAGTAGGGGTTTTGAGAGGATCCCCAAACCCTAGTACATATAGAATAGGGAAATCCATAGTAGAAGCTAAGACTTTCATGACAAAGACCACAACCCAAGAAGGGTACAATATGCTAGAGAAGGAATATCCAAATAGAACCACAAACAAGAGATAACTAGACAAACAAAAACCATGGGGAGGACATTAAGAATCAGCAAAAAGACCTGCAACTTCCTGGTCTCCAATGCCCTAAGGGCTGTCGAATCCAATTACTTCTTAACAATATCCTATATATTGTTAACAATAACAATAGCCACTTTCATTGATCCCAACAGTGCCCAAAGAAAACCACTTTTGTCCCCTGCCCCACCAGTCCAAATAAGGTGGGTCTCCCAAGTTAGTAGAATTCATAAGATCACATGCATATGCCAATACAACTGACCCCCTTTTGAAAGGGTCCAACAACCACCTAGTTAATAAGAGAATTAAAAATACCTGACACACGTACTTCTTTGTGATTGAATGATTGGTCGAGAATGGGTTAAAGATGAACAAATATAATTTACTCCTTAGTCCCTAGAAAATTAAATTCCAACACCTATCCATGGTTATCCATGATCAAATTTTGAAGGTTCTAGGGGAATTTGGATGTCCACACCATAAGACCTTGCTGAGTCAGGCCAATATTCACCATTAGATCCGTTGCTTTGTTCCCTTCACAAAAAATGTGTTGCACTTGCACCTCAGATCTTGAGCTAAGAATTCTAACAACTTCCTCAATAATATTGGTAATATTCCAATTTAGTGGACTTGAAAACTTTCTAATATTAATAATATTTAGAGAGTCCTCCCCCACTACTTTTTGGAAACCCAAAGACTCGATCAACAAAAGACCTTGGAACAATGCTCTAGCTTTCGCAAAATGAAAATTTTGTATTGATAGAAATTCAACAAAAGCACCAATCAGTTCTTTCTCATTTCTAAGCACACCTCCAACTACCGTAATTCCTGAGTTCTCCTTAGAAGCACCATCAAAATTTAGCTTAATCCAACCCCTAGGAGGAGGGACCCATTTCATTGTACTTCTCAATGATGTTGGAGGTATATCTATAGACTAATTATTTATAGGGAATCCAAGTCTATTTTCCACCAAGGCTTCCTCATGGAGCCCCCCATCCATGTCAGGGAATTAAGAAGAAAAATTTTCCACAGTCGCTCCAATAGCTTTCAAGAAAACTAACTTTGGATATCTCTTGGTATTCTTGAAGGCTCTTTGGTTTCGCTCCCATAAAATACTCCATAAAAAATGAGGGAGAAGGAAGTTCCAGAACTTAACCAGTTGAGGAGATTTAAAGGGAGTAGCCCATTGAATATAGACTTATACAATTGTCAATGGAGAAACCCATTAAACCCCTAAGAACAGAAAGACATGGTTCAACACTTTAGTGGATAAGGGGCAATGAAAGAACAGGTGCTGGTAGGACTCATCAAAAATTTTACACAAAAACACCTGTTAGGGAGAAACATTCCTCTTTTGTGTAGGTTATCAAGGGTGAGGTATCTATTTTGAATAGCCAACCAAAAAACACATTCACCTTTGGAGTAAGATTCTTCATCCAAACTCTACCCGATAGATTCCATTATGAAGGATTAGATTCAATGAACCTATAAGTTGACTTAACTAATAAGGAACCATCGCTTTCACCTTTCCAAATCAAGGTATCCTCTAACGCCTGAAATTTTAGGACCTAAATCCTAAGGAGATTGTATATGGCATTCCAAGCTTCTACTTTCTCTCTGCTGCAATTACATAAGGGGACAATTTTCCACGATCTCCTTCCATCTGTGATTGAAATAAATTCCTCCACCATTGACCATTCAAGCCTCCGAGTGAGAGCCTTATTCGGAGTAAGGTTGAACTTTTGAATCAATGGGTAGTCAGAGAACCATGTATCTCTCCAAAATTCAATAGATTTCCCATTTTCTACTAACCATCAAGACCCAAGATAAAGATCTAATCTATAATAAATCACACTTTTTTAAAAAGTGGGCCCCTCCTTGGGAAGAGAATCAACTAGTAGACCCTCTAATTGGTGCAAGTATTTGGTCAAAATGATTTTAATTCAATCAGATTTTTTATTCTTCAAGATCTTCCAACCCTGTTTTATAATCATATTTGTTATTCTTTAAGATCTTCCAACATTTATATATATATATTTATCAATTATTTTCAAAAGTAGCATTTTCAAAAATTCAACATATCTATAAAGAAGGAATCTTAATAGCAATAATTTAACCAATAGTAGGGATGTTAATGATCACCTTAGAAAAAATAAATTTTAGAAGGCAAGGGATTGATTGATATTTTCTTTCTATATAAAAATGATATCAACAATTTAATCATGCAAACATAGTAAGTATGAAAAATATGAAGAATATCTTAACAAACAATCAAATGAAGAATATCTTTTATAAAAATACAAGTTGTGTAATAAAAATGGTCTTTAATAAAAATTACATAAAATTTATTTTTAAAGTTATTAATATGATTTTAAATAATTAAGAATGTAATTAAAATAAATAAAACAATGCTACTTAAACCTTTGCTTATCATTCCTTGTTCAACCTAAATAAAATTAAATAAAAATAATTTAACTTAAAAAATAAATAATATTTCTATAAAAGTATATAACAATCCAATGTACACTAATTGGATGCAAGATAGAATGCAAAATAACCCTAACAAATTGTCTTTCAATGCCAACTACCATGTTGTAGAAGAATTTGAAATTTAAGTATTAAGTTTACAAAATATTTTACTAGAAGAAAGTGGAATCCACATATAAGTCATAAGTCATTATAACTGAAAATAAGTAGTAAATCATAAGTTATAATTTTTATGGCCTCATTCAGGGTATTAAGCTTCCTGGGGATAAGCATGTTCTTAACTCTCATTTGGGTGATGATTCCCTTATTTTTCTTCACAATACCGAACAAGAGGTGGAAATGACTAAAGAGATTGTTTAGTTATTTTGTGATGTGTCTGGTTCTTGTATTAACGATTCTAAAACTGAATTTTTCTATACCTCCTCCTCTCCTTGTGGATGCAACTCTTTAATTGAGTGGAAGATCATCCCTCATGGTATGATTGTGTGTTATTTGGAAATTTCATTTGGGATTAATATCTCTCCTAAGGATATGTGGAACTGGGTTATGGAAAGACTTCAAAAAAATCTAATGCTTGGCCAGCTCGATTTCTTTCCTTAGTAGGAAGAATTCAAGTTTCTAATAAAATTATGGCAGCCTCTCATGTTTATTACTCCTCTTGTTGGATGGCCCCTAAGGTAGCCTATAATAAATTAACTCAGGTCATTCATAATTTTTTATGGACTAAATGGGATGGGAAGGTGGGTATGACACCCATATCTTGGAAAATTTGTACTCAACCTAAGGCTTTAGAAGGTCTAGGCATCATTGATACTCTTACCTAGAGTAAAAGTTTAGCTGCAAAATGGGTTTCTAGAGCCATTATTGGTGATGACAATTAGAAACACCTATTTTGTTATAGAATCTCTCTATCTACTCTCAAAGGTAAATGGAAAGAAGCCCCTTGGGAGAATAAGGCCCTTAATGCATCTTATTTTACAATTAAAGGTTCTATTCCAGTTATCCAAAATTGGAAATCTTAGCAATCAGTTTCTCATTTATTGGATTGGAATTATGGCTCCTTGAGGAATGGTCTGAGCATTAATATAAAAAATCTTTGGTGGAATAAACTTATCCTCCATAATGATAAACCTTTAGCTTTATGCAATTCTATTCATGGTCTAGCTTTTTTGAAGAAAGGAATTAATAGAATTAGAGATATCTGGGATCCGGGTAGCTACTCAATTCTTACTTGGAACCAAATCTACAATTATTGCTCCCTTCCCTCTAAATTCAAAGAGTCTTATTTCTTAGTTGTAGCTTCCATCCCTTGTGAGGTCCTTATGAATTTGGGAACCACTATCCATAATATTTGGAATGATTTGAGATGGCTTAATGGTCATAGAATCTCTTCCATTACTTCTAGTTGGTTATACATAAATCTTATGTGTCCCTCTTCTTTAGACTCTAAGATCAATGTCAAGTGGTAAGTGAATTTTACTAATGTTCAATGGCATTTTCTTGCTACTCAATTTTGGAAATCTCCTATTGAATCAAAAACTCAACTTCTTGGATGGCAAATTTTGCAACAAAATATTCTAACTGTTGAAATTTTGGATATGATTTTACACATTCCACCTCAATGTAATTTTTGTAATGCTTTAAAAACTCTTATTCACTTTTTTTGGTCTTGTGGTATGGCTAAAAATTTTTGGGATGTCTTCTACTCCTTTATTTTTCCCTCTTTCACTAGATCTTGGAAGCTTTCTTTGCTTGGTTTTTCTCAGTTGTATAAGTGTCCCAAACTCTAGGATGTTTGTAGACTCATCCTTATCAAGCACATTTGGAAGTGCAAATGTAAAAAGGTATATACTGGATTTGCTCCTCCATGGGATATAGTTTTAGCAGACTTAACCTTTGATATTTTATTACATGTCAGATGCATACATTCCCAAGTCTATGGACCTTCTAGTACACCTCGAGATGTTATTGATAGACTTCGTCAACTTTTTCATATGATTCAAAATCTTCATAAGGTCCAACTTGAAACTAAGAAGAAGGTAGTTAACAAGGATGAGCAGGTTCAAGTTTTGATTACTTCTTTTTCTTATCTAAAGACTTCAAAATATATCATGGAAGACATACCCAGAATTTCTTCATATACCAGACTCTCCCACAGATGAATGTTAATATTTGGTGTACTGTAGCAAGATATAGCTATAGTATTTTTGTTAATATTAGCTTCTATTCTTATGTATATTAATTTATGGATGCTTTACTCCTGGTCCACCTCATTTTGTTTTTTAGCTAGTGGACAGTGCCACCAAAATATTGTAATGTCCCAGTTAATGAATTAATATAATCTAACTTTTTCTTTTAAAAAAATAATAATTAAGAATAAGTATTGTTTTTTGGTTGGATAAAAAACTTCTATAATTCTTAACCCGTTAATTAAAAAATAATTTAAAATTCATATTTTATTAAATTAAAAAAAATCCAAAAATAAGTAAAAGAATTTAAAATTTTACTTGTTTTCTAAATAATTCAAAAATCCATCACTATTGACTAAAAATATAGTTATTGAAGTGGAAGATTCTTTTTTTGATGAAAAACAAATTTATATTAATTTAAGATAACAAACTTTACAATAAAAAAAAGTGGGTGGGTTAACACACCCCATGGGGAATCAAACTAACCCTCATTGACAAGAGTTAGTAAACAAAGCCGTAAACAAAACACAAGTTTACCAATCATGATTATTTATGATCATTACATCAAAGAAATCATATCATATGGAGTAATGTGCCTTGGAGTGTTGTCGTGCATAAACTGCTAGTGATTATGGGATGAGAATCCATCCCTCTACATCATGATTAAGGCCTTCAATACTCGCATCGCTCCAACCAACAACTGTCCTAGGAGAAATTGGCTGAACATCATCCCACCCCCATATTGACGGGACGAACAAGCAATGTCGACATTAGGATGCTTCCTAACTAGTGAGGACTGGGACCAGTGTCTGTCTGTGAGAGCACTTCTTGCATATGAAGGAGGTCGACAATGAGAGTGGGATTGAAAATACTTTGAAGAAGAGCGCTTTATTGGGATCTAGTTGAATATACATGGAGTATTGGCCCAATGCACCAAAAGAACATGCAGATGATCCAAATCCATAGCAACTTTGTTGGCTTGAGTACATATCTGTAGTCACATGTCATTAAAAACTTCTAATTTGTCAGCATGAGTAAATGTGATAGAAGGTGTACACTGTTTGAAAATAATTTTGTTATGAGCCTTCCAAATATGAAAGAGTAGTCTAATCCTGAAAACTTACCACACTTTAAAAATTGGGAGAGACAAAGTAAAAGAGTCCCAAAGAAGAGCTTGGGGCAAAGAAACTCTTGCAGCTGTAAATGGGAAAAAAAAGAAAGAACCCATTCCCAAGCTTACCTAGATATTTTGCAATTTCAAAAAATTTAAACACAAGACTCGAGAACACCACAAAAAGGACATTTAGGATCAGGAATTCCAAGGTGCTTCAAATGTTCCCCCAAGGGAAGGCCTTGACACAGTAATCTCCATGCAAAAAAATATTGCTTGGGCTCAATATAATTAGCCTAAACATTCTGAAATCTAGAATTCCATCTAGTCCTTGTAGAAAATAAGTCCCAATGTTGATTGAGCTTAGGCACTAAAGGAATATGAGGATATAACCATTTATACCCCAAACAAGCCTTATAATTAAGAAAAGGAGTGTCAACATGCCATCTCCAGTCTGACCACCAAGGACGCTACGAGCGCACACCAATATTATGCAACATAGAAAAAGGGATGAGAGAAATAACAACATCATATGTATATTTATCTGCACCATTTAGCCTGAAGGTGCATTTTATGAAGAACACAAGCTTATACTGAGAAAGGGGGTGAACAGTATAAGACCACTTTTTACTTTTCTTTTTAAATCAATATTATGAGTGTATAGATAGCAATATCAATAGTAGTAATCAAAGCAATGCATAAAACACCATACACAATAGAGACACCACAATTTACGTGGTTCACCCAATGAGGGCTACTCCACAAAGGAGATATTTTACTAAAATTTTCTCAATCAATCTCTTTGGGAATCCTTCCCAATTACAATTTTTATGGACCTCTGTCCAAAGGAGATGTTGATACCCTAATCTCAAGTTCGTAGATCTCTTCCATAGTAGAACTCTTTCCCCTTCTACTCTGTCTAGTGATCTTCTAGAAGACTCTATCTCTCTACTGCACTGACTGGAGGATCTCTCTCCACTTGAAGACTCCTCACTCAGATCTATTTTCAATTGTCCTGGCTTTTGGATCTCTATCCATGGAGACTTTGTCCTCTATACTCTATCACCTCCAAAGCTCTGTCTCAATATTGTACTAAACACAATCCATTCAATCTAGCACAACTCTTCTCAATATCTTGTACTAAACACAGTTCATTCGGTCTAGCATAAGTCCACTCAAATATGCACTAAACACAGTTCATTCGGTCTAGTACAAATCTACTCAATAGGTCCACATAAAACCTTCTCAAATATTCTCAATAGGTCCACACAAAACCTGCTCAAATTTGCTCAATAGGTCCACACAAAACTTGCTCAAATATACTCAATAGGTCCACACAGAACCTACTCAAATATGTTCGACAGGTCCACACAGAACCTGCTCAAATATGCTCAACAAGTCCTCTCAAATACTTGCCTCAAATCAGTTTAACAAGCTCACACAGAACTTGTCCAATCTCATAGAATCATAAAGGGATTTTTTAGAGACTTAATATGTTCTATAATCAATGCTCAATCAATATCTCAATTCAATATCATAGAAGCATAAAGAGAATTGTTAGAGACTCAATATGTTCTATACTCAAATCCCAATCTCAACTCAATCTCAATCTCATAGAAGCATACAGAGAATTGTTAGAGACTCAATATGTTCTATACTCAAATCTCAATATCAACTCAAATATATCTCATAGAAGCATAAAGAGAATTGTTAGAGACTCTATATGTTCTATTCTCAATTATCAATCTCAACTAAAATCAGAATATAGAATAGTTTATTTCATGGAACTTGAACAACACAATTACTCGACTAGGCTCAGTCAACTCTACTCAACCAATCACCTCAAGGAACAATCATTTCCACAAACTCTAGTCCAAGCATGTATCAACCAACTCAAACAATTTCCAACAATGCTCAATAGTAAATCTTACATAAATATGATACTCATATTCTTAACTCAAGTTCAAGTTCTTTGCATGACCAATTGGATTCAACAACAATGCTTATAAAACAAGGTTTAATCACAACTCTCAAACTAGAAAAAATTGAAGTATTAAACCAAAAATTCCTCAAAAGAGAAACCACAATCAATCATTTTCTCTCCAAATATATTTTTAGAAGTCAATCACCCAAATAAGTCAATGAAGAATATTACCCATACCTTTTTGATGCCTTATGAGTTGTCCACTAAATCTGCCACACTCAGCACATTTTATTTTTCCAATCTCAACAAGGGTTAAAGGTATTGAGTAATAACACAATTAAAAAAATAATATCTCAATAACACCTTATTACTCCTACTCAATAAAATGCACCACACCCTCTTATGCAAGAAATAAACCCTCAAAAGAATGAATCAAACTTACTTTTGAAACTCCTTTACAAAACCAAAAATATCTCCTTGCACACACCTTATTTCTCCCTCTAATCAATCTAAACAAATAGATCTTGAAAAGAGATTTCCAATGATATATAATATGATATACTTCCAAAAATAAAATCAGTAGAAATCTCTATCTTTCCTAGGGCATACCATATCCTTATTTCTCCTTAGGCAACCTTGGCAAAAATTAAAATATAAAAAATTAAATCCACTTGCCTTGCCCTCGATGGGATTCGATCCCCTGACATCCTCCTTCCCAATGCCTTAGCTGTAGCTAAGCCATCGTTGGACCATGCACCTTGATTTGTCTAAAATATCACGTCCACCATAAAGTTTTCGAGAATAGCGCTCCTTCGAAAAACAACAAGAACTTCAAGGGCTTCTTCCTTGCAATCCAAAAGGCCTCATGTGAATCAAACGTGGGACCTCCTCCTTAGTACCAAGCCAACATACCACTATGCCATGCTGGCCTTTGTGCTTAGAGCCTCCGAACCTTCATACCTTTAGCCTTTACACAAATTGTAAGGCCTTTGAAAAACAAAACCTTTTTGCATGTGCTTCGTATAATAATTGCAAGCGTTCCTTGGTAAATGTTTTTGATGGCATTTATATAATGCCTTTGTCCTCTTTTTCAATCATGTTGGCACTTCAAATAATTTTGACGTCGATGTGATTTTTAATTTATAATTAATTTAAATTTAAATATTATAAATTAAAAAGAAACAACCTTAGGTTTAATTTAATTAAACCTTAGAACCTTGTCTTAATGCCCAATATTGGTATAATTAAATATTATTTATAAAATTTAAATTCCTTGTGAATTTAAATAATTTATAAATAATTATTAAACCTCCTTTTTAACCTTTGCAATAACCCATATTGGGTTTTTATAAACCAATCACTTAACCTATGCTCCCAATAATATTAAAATATTATGGAGCCTTTTCCTTTCTTTTCTACACTGATGAAGCTTTTTCCTAGATGACTTGGGCGACATTATTTCTTGTTGAATTCCTTAATAATAGTGATAACTCTATCAGGTGACATCAATGACAACTTTAAATTAGAGGACTCAAAATGTCCAACATTTGAACTCATTCCATGGGATCCAATCCCTAGTTTGGTGAGAAAAGAAATGAAGTATTGTAACAATACCCTTTTTGAAAAACTGTTGAGCATGAATCCATTGCACCTAAGCTAAGGGATAACCTTGATGAAGAAACACAGGAGACCACCAAATATTCATAGAATTTATGGATAAGCCTTTACGGAAGCCATATCCTCTCCAACATATCCAAGGAGTGAGTTGTTTCCAAGCTTTCCATATACTTTTAATAACAAAGGAGCCAAAATTATTAACAAAAACTGAAGCAACAATGAGAGAGGGAAAATACAACCCTCTCCATGCTCTACAGTTTAAGGGAATACCAGAGGAAATGAAATGTCAAAACAAAACTTTCCAAGCTTCAGCTTCCCTCATATTCTTGATCACCCACTTAGCACACAAAGCAATACCTTGTCATCTACAATCCAATAGACCCATTCCACTAGATTCTCTAGGAAGACAACAAATATCCTAGGCAACTCTATGAAATCCATTTATTTTAGAAGAATTATTCCAAAGAAAATCACGAAGGAGTTTCTCAAGATTTTTATAGTGAGCCTTTGAAGGAACCCAGTAAGAGGAATAATAAACATGAGTTACAGCTAAAACTTTAGAGAAAGTCTGAAATTTACATGTTAATGATAGCTTCTTAGTAATATAGAAATCAAGTTTATTTTCAACTCTTTGAAGCACAAATTCCAAAGCTGAGCAGGGGAGCCTGGAAAGGCAAAAGGAATACCGAGAAACTTAAAAACTTCTCTAGGTTGGATACAATTCCAATGATACCCTTGAAACCAAGGTGGCTTAGGCAAGGGAGACTGTCTAAAGCAAGAGGTCTTCCTCCATTGTATGCTAGAACCAAAGGTTGTGCAAAAGGTGTTCAGACAAAATAGAGATTTATAAATAGATTGCTCCTCTTCCCTTATAGTAATAAAGGAGTCATCAGCAAAGTGACCATTAATAAGTTATCCCTGATCATTCGAAAGAGCAATTCCTTTAATAAGACCTACAAAAGCTTGAGCATCTAAAAGATAGTTGAAGGCTTTAGTAGTAAGCACATATAAATAAGGAGTAATAGGACACCCTTATTGAATAGACCTAAACAAGCCTACTACTTCAGATCGTGAATTGTTCATATTGAGAATAGTTGAAGCATCTCTAAATAGCATAGCAATAGTCTGAATGAAAATTAGCCCGAATCCTAAAGCTTTGAGCATAGAAAGAATGAATCTCCATTCAATGTGGTCATAAGCTTTCTCAAAATCAATCTTAATAAAAAGCATGTTCTTGTTTGACATTTGAGCCTATTCCATGCCCTCCCAGACAACCAAAATATTGTCGAGGATGTACCTTCCTTGAATAAAGCTAGTTTGCCTTGATTTGATTATCAAAGGAATAAGATGCCTAAGGTGAAGAGCCAAAGCTTTGGTAATGATCTTGCAACTAAATTTCAACAAAGTAATAGACCTCCAATTAGAAATCAACTCTGGGTCCCCTTGCTTGGGTATGAATTTGATATTGCCCCTGTTAATAATTACTCCCAAAGAGCCTACTCGAAGAGCCTCCAGATAAAATTTATGCAGATCATGACCAACTAAGACCCAAAGACCCTTGTAGAACTCACAAGGAAATTGCTTTATCATGTGCTATTTGAGATAATGTATCCTCCAAATTTGAAGGGAGAGTTTTTTATCACACCCTACTCTTTAAGACTTTGAAACCTTAATTGGTACAACTACCATACAAGCTTCCAGTGCTTGCTCTCACTCAGGGGAATAAGCTTAAGCAGAAAAAACATTAGTATAATGCTTGACAAAAACATTAATCATCTTAAGAAGAGAGGTAAGCCATATTACATTATCTCGAATGGCCTTGAATTGAGTAGCTTACCTGGGAGGGCGGAGCCTTTGAAAAAATTCTTTGGTGACTCTATCACCAACTTTAATCCAATGAATATGGGCTTTAATTCAAGCTCCCTGAGACTCATAAAGTTTAGCAAGTTTAAGTTCATGCCTTAGTTGGGTAACATGAGATTGAAGTTCAAGATTAAACAGACAAGCCTCAAGCCTAAGAGAAGCTTTGGCAAGATCATCATGAATGAAAACATTGGAATATCTTCTGAACTGCACCACCTTTTTCCCCAAAGTACAAAGCAAGATAGTTGTACGAAAAATGGTATCATTCCACCATTCTATCTAACCCAACTTTCCAGTAGGTCTAAGAACCATATTCTAGACTCTACGGATATGATAAACCATGGAAGGGTGCTGAAGAAAGGAAGTATTGAAAAATAATTGTGACATGTAGTGTCTTTGAGGCAGGGATTTCATTAGCACATTAAACATGATGGGTGAATGGTCGAAAGTAGTAGTACCATAAATGGTTTCCACAAATAGAGCTGAAGAATTTCTCCTATGAAAGAAAAACTACCCATGATCTGAAATCATGGATTTGTCCAGCCTTCTCAAAATTCTTGCATGGCCATCTTGGAAACTGGCCCACGTATACCACAAATTTTTAGGAAAATCCTGAGGATAAAAACAAGAATTGCGGACTAACAAACCCAATTTGTTTTTTCATGAAGTACTAGGCCTCTCTTTCCCCAGTAGGCCACTGCATGAGAAGTTGTTTTATATTATCTGTAGGCTTTTAAATCATATTAAAATCTTTGCACATAATCCAAACAACAAGTGCTAAAGAAAAATCACACCACTGCGAGAGACTACAATCCTCCTGAGCATCATTAGAGGCATAGACATTAATAATGCCAAAAGATAACCCACCAACCTCAAGTAAAACCCAAACTACATGATTGGAAGGGTCTACACCCCACGAGACAAAATTATCTTTCCACCTAGATGCCAAAAGAATTACAGCTCCTCCTCTACCAGGGGAATGATTGATAGCATAAAAGAAGCAACTTGGACAAAGAAAAAGGTAAGTAAATTGCAAAATAAAGTCAGAAATCTTAATCTCTTAAAGACAAATAAAGTCGGGATTACCATAAAACTTGGAGCATGAAGAAATCTCATCTCGAACCAAGTATTTGTGGACTCGATCCGTCAACCCTCTGACATTCCATTATAAAAAAATCATAAAGATCGATCAAGACTCATATGTTCGGTTACATCTTTAGCATCTCTGACGTTTGAAAGAGAATCATAAATATTACTGAGAAAACGCTCTTGACCAGATTTCCAAAACTTTGTTTGACACCTTTTATCATGGTCAACCAAGGATTCTCTCTCTGGTGGGCTATAGGATTTTTGGCCATTGACAGAAGCTCATTCAGGTTCCATGACGTTTGATGAAGACTACCCATTGATATGCAAAACTAGAAAACTTTATTCCCTTCATAGTGATCCACCATTGTTTGCATAGTGGAAACACAATGGAAATTTTTAATTTGGGAACCACTATCCATAATATTTGGAATGATTGGAGATGGCTTAATGGTCATAGAATATCTTCCATTACTTCTAGTTGGTTATACATAAATCTTATGTGTCCATATTCTTTAGACTCTAAGATCAATGTCAAGTGGTAAGTGAATTTTACTAATGTTCAATGGCATTTTCTTGCTATTCAATTTTGCAAATCTCATGTTGAATCAAAAACTCAACTTCTTTGATGGCAAATTTTGCATCAAAATATTCTAACTGTTGAAATTTTGGCTATGATTTTACACATTTCCCCTTAATGTCAATTTTGTAATGCTTTAAAAACTCTTATTCACTTGTTTTGGTCTTGTGGTATGGCTAAAAAGTTTTGGGATGTCTTCTACTCTTTCATTTTTCCCTCTTTCACTAGATCTTGGAAGCTTTCTTTGCTGAAGAACACAAGCTTATACTGAGAGGGGGGGTGAACAGTATAAGACCACTTTTTACTTTTCCTTTATACTTCAAAATAGTAAAGCAATATATCCAAAGCAATATCAAAACAATGCACAAGATCATCCACAAAGTGACACAACAATTTTAACGTGGTTCATCCACAAAACTTTTCTCTAAAAGTTATCTCAAAGTTCTTTGGGAAACCTTCCCAATTACAATGTTTATGAGCCTCGGCTCAAAGGAGATACCTTCCCCCAATCTGAATTTATGAGCCTCTTGCTCAAAGGAGATACCTTCCCCTACCTCTCGCTCTGGCTGGTGATCCTCTAGAAGACCTCTGCCTCCGCTGCCCTTAGCAAATGGAACTCTATCCACAGAAGACACTGTCTTCCCTACTCTGGTTGGAGACCTCTGTCCTCAACTCTATCACCTCAAAAGTCTGGTCCTCGAATTTGCACTAAACACAGTCCTTCGGTCTAGCACAAATGTCCTCGGGTTCTTCTCATAGAACCAATGCACCTCTGTCCTCAAGTTCTCTGATAGAACTATCAAACTCAGCTTCACAAGTCCTCTGCTAGGACCTGTCCAAATCTGCTCACAAGTCCCCAATGGAACTGTTCCAAAACCTCACAAGTCCCCAACGGAAACTGTCCAAAGCTCACAAGTCCCCAACGGAACTTGTCCAAAACCTGCTCACAAGTTCATCAAGAAAAACTTGCTTGGCATGAACCCACAAAGAGAATGGTTAGAGACCCAATGTGATTCATCAACCTCATAGAAGCATAAAGAGAATTGTTAGAGACTCAATATGTTCTATACTTAACTCCCAATCTCAATCTCAACTCAATCTCAAATCTCATAAGAATAAGATAGATGTAATATGCTTTTCTCAAGAACATGAAACACAACCCAACAATTGCCAACCAAGCAATATCTCATATAACAATGATACTCATGTTCTTTCCAACAACCAATATCTTTTCTCAACCAATTAGGGCTTCAACAACAATGCTCAAAGACAAGGTTTAACCAACATCATTCAACTCAACATTAACCTTGAAGCATTCAACCAATCATCACAAGAAAAGGAAACAAGTAGAAATCCTTTTCCCTCCAAAGATATTTGAACAAAACAGCCACCCACACAATATCACCAAATGCAAAGAATAACTTGTTCAAATCAACTCAATGGAGTAAGCCCAATATCATGAATCAAGTAAAAGCAATAACTTGATCAAACAACCTCTATGGAAGCAACTCAACCATCAACCTCAAAACAGCCAACCAAGGGTTTCACCAACTCAAAGCAAGTAGCAAGACTCACAAACATAAACCCTAGTGCACAATGCTTCCACTACCTCAAACCAGAATTATGCATTCACCAAAACTCTCATCAATGATAACAATGCATAAGTAGTCTTCAACAAACCAGAAAATAGGATTTACACCCAACCAAAGGAAACCTAGTTGAATACCTTTTCACTCCAATCTTATTTCAGGAAAACATACACCAATCATACTCATAAGAAGAATGTGCCCATACCTTATTGTGAAGATGAAGAAGCCTCTTTGTTAATCTGCCACAATTAAAATCACTCCTTTTGTGCCACTTAAAAGGTTAGCATAGCAAAAACAAATTATCCACTTAAAGGTTCCCTTTTAAACTCCAATAACACAAAACCCCTTAACTTCCAATTTAATACATTCCCCACAATTATTTTAAAACCTTTTTACTCCTCTCACAATTAAGATTATAAAACTTTATGTAAAGAAAAACTTCCTCTAAACCCTTATGTCTCCCGCGTTGTCATAGTTCGCATTTCCAAAAGGTAAGCATCCCCAACATTAAATATAACTAATAAAACAAGCCCTTATGTCTCCCAAGGTCCATGGTACTAACTACTCACGAAAGCACCACTACTACCTAAACATCACCTTAGGCATCAAACAAACATTATGAACCTAGCACCAAGCCTTAGGCCTCAACAAAAATAATATAGGGCACTTACCACCAGAACTGCTGAGGAGAATTGATCCCAGCTCTCTCGCTAGCTAACAGCACAAGCACTTGAAGAGCCACCAATAGGCCAACCTCCCACATGGGTATGAAATCGAAAGGGGCAATCACTTTGTTTGACCTTTATCCTTCTCATGGAGTCCACTTGCATCAACCTTCTCCAACGTGCACATGATCGAAGGCAACGTGCGATACTTCGGGAGCAGATTTCGTGCACGCTTTATACGTGTCTACGTTTGCTTGCGTGTCATTCAATCCAACGATGTGCCATAGCTTAACCAGTCTACGGGTAGATCCTCGACTCTTCTCTTAGTGCTAGAATAGAACAAAATTTATCGATTACTACACTCTCCTTTTTGGTTTTCGAATTGCGTGTGCCCTCATCAAAACTTTGTCTTCCTCCTTCGTTGGCGCAGACGATGTCGAAAATGAAATGCACGAAAATTGATATCGAATCCTTCGTACTACTTTAATGAAATCCATTGCCACATTTTATATGTACTATGATGCATTGATTAACACGTCGGCACTTTTAATTTAATTTAAAATTTTAATTTAAATTTTAAATAAATAAAATTTAAACTAAATATTTAAAATTAAATATCTTCATCACCGGGACACCTTTTTCAACGAAACGAAGAGCCAACTTGGGTTTTAAGAAAAACCCATTTCAAATATGTTGTCCATGGTTTTAAATAAAACCTTTTATTTTGTCTGCCTTGGTTTTCACAAAAACCCTTCCTTGAACTTGGATCAAAACAAATTCCTTCAAAAAGCTTCTTGACATCAATGACAACATCAACACTTGAGCAAAGGCAATGTACCCAAGGTACCCAAAATTGCCAACAATCTCCCCCTTTGTCATTGATGGCAAACCTTTACTAAAAACACTTCTTCAAGAGCCAAAACTGAAACCAATCGAGCCCAAGCGAGAATCTTCCTTTGAAGTTTTGCTCCCCTGACTTGAAGCTTTCCTCTTCACTTGAAGCTCTCCCCCTTACTCATATCTCTCCCCCTTTGTCATCAATGGCAAAGGGCCACCTTTGGGGCTCGAGACTAAGAATGAGCCTCTTAGCTTAGTCCCTCCCCCACCTCCTGTTGAGGTGATTAATTCTGGGGTGGGAGTAAAACTCCCATTAGGCACTGATCATCATCAGCGTCTATAACTTCCTTGTCGGGCCTTCTCTTGAACTCTTTGTCCATATTCTTGTTCCTGTCATTGTTCTTGTTCTTTTTCTCATCCTTGTTCTTGTCCATGCCTTGATCCTTGGACCTGATCATGCCACTGTTCCTGTTCCTATATTCTGGAATTTCAGCTCTACATTGTCTGATTGTGTGACCTTCATTGTTGCACTTATAACAAGTAACAATGTTATTTCTTTGAGGCATACCTGTTCTTTGAATCCACTAGTTCTGACCAAACCCATTCTGACCAAACCTGTTCGACCAAACCTGTTTTGACCAAGCCTGTTCGACTAACCTAGTTCTCGATATTTGCCTTGCAGAAAATTGCTTTATGCCCAAACCGATTGCAAGAGTAGCAATACCCATGAAAGAAATTACCACTTCGAAACCTGTCATTTACCTTCTTCACTTGAGCCATGCAATGTACAGCCATGTGACCAAATCTGTGACAAGCAAAACATCTGCCTTGAAACTTTCCTTTATTTGACCTCTTGGGTCCTGAAAACTTCTTCTTCTTCTCATTCTGAATTCTATTTTCTATTTCTGTGCATCTATCATTCAAGGACTCATGATCTGAAATACTTTCCTCATCAGAACTCTCTTCCTTTTGGAGTCTCTTACTAGACTCTCCAACTTGTTTCTTGTGAGGCTTAACAAAACCAAGACCTGTTTTATCTGTTGTCTTTCTTTGACCTTTGATAAGAGATTTAACCTTTTTGGAGCTTTCTTGAAACTTGTCTGACTTATCCTTGTACTCTTTATTTTCCTCTTTCAAAGAAGCCATTTTCTGATCTAATTCACTATACTCAAGCACCTTAGATTCTAACTCATTCTTGAGTTCTTGTGCCTTAGCCATAGAGACGTCAAGACTTTCTATAAGTTTATCTCTCTCCATGCAACATTCATCTAACTTATCCTTGAGTCTAGCATTCTTCTTTCTTTCCTTTTTCAAAACACTAAGAGCATTAGTAAGTTCACATTCAAGATCCTCTATTTGATTGCACTTTGAATTATCAAGGCCTTTTTCAGATTTCTTATCACTAGAGGTGCTACCCTTTTCAAAAACCATACATGCATCTTCCTTATCATTTTTTGAAGCATCCTCATACATACTAGCAACCAAATCATTATTTTTGCAATTATCCTCAAGGTGCCCACAATTTCCATATCTAAGACATTTCTGGTTCTTCCTCCTTTTCTGATATGAACAATATCTCATTTTTATAATCACCTGAAGAACTTTCACTATCACTACTAGAACACTTACTTGCTTTGTCAAGGTAGACGCTCTTCTTTTCTTGATTGTTGTGCTCATCTTTGATTTTAAGAGTTGTATTGGCCTCTTCTAGTTGTTTCTTCAATGAAACAATCTCTTCTTTTTGTTTGCAGCAAACAGTCTCTTTCTCATTGATCTGAGACCTGAGAGTTTCTTCACTCTTTTTGAACTCTTCTATTTTTAGCTTCAGATTGCTAACAACTTTGTTAGATTCCTCTTCATGTTTGCTGTATATACCGACTTTATTACTCATTTCTTCTGTCTGCATTCTTAAACCGTCAATTTCTTTTTCTAGCTTGCTACAATACTCTGTT
Source organism: Wollemia nobilis (assembly GCA_028583015.1). Lineage (NCBI taxonomy): Eukaryota > Viridiplantae > Streptophyta > Pinopsida > Araucariales > Araucariaceae > Wollemia > Wollemia nobilis. The sequence goes on along the minus strand of JAQPPZ010009768.1, from coordinate 107,019 downwards.
TTCCTGGATGATTGCATTTCGAGATCTTCAAAAATTTTCTTGTAATCTTCTGCTTGTACTTTCAAGCTGGTGATTATATCTTCTGCATCCTCAACCTTTTTACTCAGGTCTGAAATCAGTTTTTGTTTCCAATTTGCTTCTACATCACTTCCTTCTTCATCACACTCTTGTTCTGAATCTGTTTCTTCACCAATTTTGAATGGATCATCTTCATCTTCATTGCTACTAAACCCATGGCAATGATGATCATTGTGATAGAGTTGACCACAAACAAAACATTCTCTTCCTTGTGAGCAATCATCTACAAAGTGACCGGTCTTCCCACATCTGGTGCAAAACTTTATTAATCTGGATTTTTCTCCATTGTTTGATTCATCTCTTGAATCTATTTCCATTCCCAAAGCAGCAACATTGAGATCATCTTCATTTTCTTTCATGACCCCTGTGAGATTTCTTTTTCTTGTGTCTAATGGTTTTGCTTTTGCCTTTCCTTGCCATTTGTGTTCTTGTAAGATCTTCCTTCAAGCTGTTTAAACTTTTCGAAGGCACCGGCTCTTATACCAATTGAAGAACACAAGCTTATACTGAGAGGGGGGTGAACAGTATAAGACCACTTTTTACTTTTCCTTTATACTTCAAAACAGTAAAGCAATATATCCAAAGCAATATCAAAACAATGCACAAGATCATCCACAAAGTGACACAACAATTTTAACGTGGTTCATCCACAAAACTTTTCTCTAAAAGTTATCTCAAAGTTCTTTGGGAAACCTTCCCAATTACAATGTTTATGAGCCTCGGCTCAAAGGAGATACCTTCCCCCAATCTGAATTTATGAGCCTCTGCTCAAAGGAGATACCTTCCCCTACCTCTCGCTCTGGCTGGTGATCCTCTAGAAGACCTCTGCCTCCGCTGCCCTTAGCAAATGGAACTCTATCCATAGAAGACACCTGTCTTCCCTGCTCCGGCTGGAGACCTCTGTCCTCAACTCTATCACCTCAAAAGTCGGTCCTCGAATTTGCACTAAACACAGTCCTTCGGTCTAGCACAAATTGTCCTCGGGTTCTTCTCATAGAACCAATGCACCTCTGTCCTCAAGTTCTCTGATAGAACTATCAAACTCAGCTTCACAAGTCCTCTGCTAGGACCTGTCCAAATCTGCTCACAAGTCCCCAATGGAACCTGTCCAAAACCTGCTCACAAGTCCCCAACGGAACCTGTCCAAACCTGCTCACAAGTCCCCAATGGAACCTGTCCAAAACCTGCTCACAAGTTCATCAAGAAAAACTTGCTTGGCATGAACCCACAAAGAGAATGGTTAGAGACCCAATGTGATTCATCAACCTCATAGAAGCATAAAGAGAATTGTTAGAGACTCAATATGTTCTATACTTAACTCCCAATCTCAATCTCAACTCAATCTCAAATCTCATAAGAATAAGATAGATGTAATATGCTTTTCTCAAGAACATGAAACACAACCCAACAATTGCCAACCAAGCAATATCTCATATAACAATGATACTCATGTTCTTTCCAACAACCAATATCTTTTCTCAACCAATTAGGGCTTCAACAACAATGCTCAAAGACAAGGTTTAACCAACATCATTCAACTCAACATTAACCTTGAAGCATTCAACCAATCATCACAAGAAAAGGAAACAAGTAGAAATCCTTTTCCCTCCAAAGATATTTGAACAAAACAGCCACCCACACAATATCACCAAATGCAAAGAATAACTTGTTCAAATCAACTCAATGGAGTAAGCCCAATATCATGAATCAAGTAAAAGCAATAACTTGATCAAACAACCTCTATGGAAGCAACTCAACCATCAACCTCAAAACAGCCAACCAAGGGTTTCACCAACTCAAAGCAAGTAGCAAGACTCACAAACATAAACCCTAGTGCACAATGCTTCCACTACCTCAAACCAGAATTATGCATTCACCAAAACTCTCATCAATGATAACAATGCATAAGTAGTCTTCAACAAACCGGAAAATAGGATTTACACCCAACCAAAGGAAACCTAGTTGAATACCTTTTCACTCCAATCTTATTTCAGGAAAACATACACCAATCATACTCATAAGAAGAATGTGCCCATACCTTATTGTGAAGATGAAGAAGCCTCTTTGTTAATCTGCCACAATTAAAATCACTCCTTTTGTGCCACTTAAAAGGTTAGCATAGCAAAAACAAATTATCCACTTAAAGGTTCCCTTTTAAACTCCAATAACACAAAACCCCTTAACTTCCAATTTAATACATTCCCCACAATTATTTTAAAACCTTTTTACTCCTCTCACAATTAAGATTATAAAACTTTATGTAAAGAAAAACTTCCTCTAAACCCTTATGTCTCCCGCGTTGTCATAGTTCGCATTTCCAAAAGGTAAGCATCCCCAACATTAAATATAACTAATAAAACAAGCCCTTATGTCTCCCAAGGTCCATGGTACTAACTACTCACGAAAGCACCACTACTACCTAAACATCACCTTAGGCATCAAACAAACATTATGAACCTAGCACCAAGCCTTAGGCCTCAACAAAAATAATATAGGGCACTTACCACCAGAACTGCTGAGGAGAATTGATCCCAACTATTCAATAGCACCGCTAGCAAACGCTCACGCCACCTGTAGAGCCACCAATAGGCCAACCGCCCACATGGGTATGAAATCGAAAGGGCAATCACTTTGTCTGACTTTATCCTTCTCGATGGAGTCCACCCCGGAAACAACCTTGGCTCCCCAACGGCCACTGAATGATCGTCACTGGCTAGCTTGCGGAGCACCTCGGGCCCGCTTTATACAGAGTCTACGTCTGCTTGCACTGTGATTCGATCCAACGATCTGCGCCACTTCAACCGGTGATGTTTAGCATTCGATTTATCTTATGCTAGAATAGAACAAAATTTATCGATTACTACACTCTCCTTTTTGGTTTTCGAATTGCGTGCGCCCTCATCAAAACTTGCTCCTCCTTCGCTGGCGCAGACGATGTCGAAAATGAAATGCACGAAAATTGATATCGAATCCTTCGCTCTTCTTTAATGAAATCCATTGCCACATTTTATATGTACTATGATGCATTGATTAACACGTCGGCACTTTTAATTTAATTTAAAATTTTAATTTAAATTTTAAATAAATAAAATTTAAACTAAATATTTAAAATTAAATATCTTCATCACCGGGACACCTTTTTCAACGAAACGAAGAGCCAACTTGGGTTTTAAGAAAAACCCATTTCAAATCTATTGTCCATGGTTTTAAATAAAACCTTTTATTTTGTCTGCCTTGGTTTTCACAAAAACCCTTCCTTGAACTTGGATCCTTTTGCATCTCATTCCTTCAAACGCTTCTTGACATCAATGACAACATCAACACTTGAGCAAAGGCAATGTACCCAAGGTACCCAAAATTGCCAACATTTGCTTGGTTTTTCTCAGTTGTATCAGTGTCCCAAACTCTAGGATGTTTGTAAACTCATCCTTCTCAAGCACATTTGGAAGTGCAAATGTAAAAAGGTATATACTATATTTGCTTCTCCATGGGATATAGTTTTAGCAGACTTAACCTTTGATATTTTATTACATGTCAGACGCATACATTCCCAAGTCTATGGACCTTCTAGTACACCTCGAGATGTTATTAACAGACTTCGTCAACTTTTTCATATGATTCAAAATCTTCACAAGGTCCAACTTGAAACTAAGAAGAAGGTAGTTAACAAGGATGAGCAGGTTCAAGTTTTGATTACTTCTTTTTCTTATCTAAAGACTTCAAAATATATCATGGAAGACATACCCAGAATTTCTTCATATACCAGACTCTCCCACAGATGAATGTTAATATTTTATGTATTGTAGCAAGATATAGCTATAGTATTTTTGTTAATATTAGCTTCTATTCTTATGTATATTAATTTATGGATGCTTTACTCCTAATCCACCTCATTTTGTATTTTAGCTAGTGGACAATGCCACCAAAATATTGTAATGTCCCAGTTAATGAATTAATATAATCTAACTTTTTCTTTTAAAAAAATAATAATTAAGAATAAGTATTGTTTTTTGGTTGGATAAAAAAATTCTATAATTCTTAACCCGTTAATTAAAAATAATTTAAAATTTATATTTTATTAAATTATAAAAAATCCAAAAAATGTAAAAAAATTTAAAATTTTACTTGTTTTCTAAATAATTCAAAAATTCATCACTATTGACTGAAAATATAGTTATTTAAGTGGGAGATTCTTTTTTTTTATGAAAAACAAATTTATATTAATTTAAGATAACAACCTTTACAATAAAAAAAAGTGGGTGGGTTAACACACCCCATGGGGAATCAAACTAACCCTCATTGACAAGAGTTAGTAAACAAAGCCGTAAACAAAACACAAGTTTACCAATCATGATTATTTATGATCATTACATCAAAGAAAGCATATCATATGGAGTAATGTACCTTGGAGTGTTGTCGTGCATAAACTGCTAGTGATTATGGGATGAGAATCCATCCCTCTACATCACGATTAATGCCTTCAGTACTCGCATCGCTCCAACCAACAACTGTCCTAGGAGAAATTGGTTGAACATCATCCCACCCCCATATTGACGATATGAACAAGCAATGTCAATATTAGGATGCTTCCTAACTAGTGAGTACTGAGACCAGTGTTTGTCTGTGAGAGCACTTCTTGCATATGAAGGAGGTCGGCAATGAGAGTGGGATTGAAAATACTCCGAAGAAGAGCGCTTTATCGGGATCCAGTTGACTATACATGGAGTATTGGCCCAATGCACAAAGAACATGCAGATGATCCAAATCCATAGCAACTTTGTTGGCTTGAGTACATATCTGTAGTCACATGTCATTAAAAACTTCTAATTTATCAACATGAGTAAATGTGATAGAATGTGTACACTGTTTGAAAATAATTTTGTTATGAGCCTTCCAAATATGAAAGAGTAGGATAATCCTAAAAACTTACCACACTTTAAAAAGTGGGAGAGACAAAGTAAAAGAGTCCCCAAGAAGAGCTTGGGGCAAAGAAACTCTTACAACTGTAAATGGGAAAAAAAAAGAAAAAACCCATTCCCAAGCTTACCTAGATATTTTGCAATTTCAAAAAATTTGAACACAAGACTCGAGAACACCACAAAAGGACATTTAGGATTAGGAATTCCAAGGTGCTTCAAATGTTCCCCCAATGGAAAGCCTTGACACAGTAAGCTCCATGCAAAAAAATATTGCTTGGGCTCAATATAATTAGCCCAAACATTCTGAAATCTAGAATTCCATCTAGTCCTTGTAGAAAATAATTCCCAATGTTGATTGAGCTTAGGAACCAAAGGAATATGAGGATATAACCATTTATACCCCAAACAAGCCTTATAATTAAGAAAAGGAGTGTCAACATGCCATCTCCAATCTGACCACCAAGGACGCTACGAACGCACACCAATATTATGCAACATAGAAAAAGGGATGAGAGAAATAACAACATCATATGTATCTTTATCTGCACCATTTAGCCTGAAGGTGCATTTGATGAAGAACACAAGCTTATACTGAGAAGGGAGGTGAGCAGTATAAGAACACTTTTTACTTTTATTTTTAAATCAATATTATGAGTGTATAGATAGCTATATCAATAGCAGTAATCAAAGCAATGCATAAAAAACTATACACAATAGAGACACCACAATTTACGTGGTTCACCCAATGAGGGCTACTCTACGAAGAAGATATTTTACTAAAATTTTCTCAATCAATATCTTTGGGAATCCTTCCCAATTACAATGTTTATGGACCTCTGTCTAAAGGAGATGTTGATACCCTAATCTCAAGTTCATAGATCTCTTCCACAAGAGAACTCTTTCCCATTCTACTCTGTCTAGTGATCTTCTAGAAGACTTTATCTCTCTACTGCACTGACTAGTGGATCTCTCTCCACTTGAAGACTCCTCACTCAGATCTATCTTCAATTATCCTGGTTGTTGGATATCTATCCATGGAGACTCTGTCCTCTATACTCTGTCACCTCCAAAGCTTTGTCTCAATATTGTACTAAACACAGTCCATTCGATCTAGCATAGCTCTACTCAATCTCTTGTACTAAACACAGTTCATTCGGTCTAGCACAAGTCCACTCAAATATGCACTAAACATAGTTCATTCGGTCTAGTACAAATCTACTCAATATGTCCACACAAAACCTTCTCAAATATTCTCAACAGGTCCACACAAAACCTGCACAAATCTGCTCAACATGTCCACACAGAACTTGCTCAAATATGCTCAATAGGTCCACATAGAACCTACTCAAATATGCTCAACAGGTCCACACAGAACCTGCTCAAATATGCTCAACAAGTCCTCTCAAATACTTGCCTCAAATCAGTTTAACAAGCTCACACAGAACTTTTCCAATCTCATAGAATCATAAAGGGAATTGTTAGAGACTTAATATGTTCTATAATTAATGCTCAATCAATATCTCAATTCAATCTTATAGAAGCATAAATAGAATTGTTAGAGACTCAATATGTTCTATACTCAAATCCCAATCTCAACTCAATCTCAATCTCATAGAATCATATAGAGAATTGTTAGAGACTCAATATGTTCTATACTCAAATCTCAATATCAACTCAAATCTATCTCATATAAGCATAAAGAGAATTGCTAGAGACTTTATATGTTCTATTCTCAATTATCAATCTCAACTCAAATCAGAATATAGAATAGTTTGTTTCATGGAACTTGAACAACACAATTACTTGACTAGGCTCAGTCAACTCTACTCAACCAATCACCTCAAGGAACAATCCTTTCCACAAACTCTAGTCCAAGCATGTATCAACCAAAACAAACTATTTCCAACAATGCTCAACAACAAATCTTACATAACAATGATACTCATGTTCTTAACTCAAGTTCAAGTTCTTTGCATGACCAATTGGATTCAACAACAATGCTTATAAAACAAGGTTTAATCACAACTCTCAAACTAGAAAAACTTGAAGCATTAAACCAAAAACTCCTCAAAAGAGAAACCACAATCAATCATTTTCTCTCCAAATATATTTTTAGAAATCAATCACCCAAATAAGTCAATGAAGAATATTACCCATACCTTTTTGATGCCTTATGAGTTGTCCACTAAATCTGCCACACTCAACACATTTTATTTTTTCAATCTCAACAAGGGTTAAAGGTCTTGAGTAATAACACAATTTAAAAAATAATATCTCAATAACACCTTATTACTCCTACTCAATAAAATGCACCATACCCTCTTATGCAAGAAATAAACCCTCAAAAGAATGAATCAAACTTACTTTTGAAACTCATTTACAAAACCAAAAATATCTCCTTACACACACCTTATTTCTCCCTCTAAGCAATATAAACAAATAGATCTTGAAAAGAGCTTTCCAATGATATATAATATGATATACTTCCAAAAATAAAATCAGTAGAAATCTCTATCTTTCCTAGGGCATACCATATCCTTATTTCTCCTTAGGCAACCTTGGCAAAAATTAAAATATAAAAAATTAAATCCACTTGCCTTGCCCTCGGTGGGATTCGATCCCCTGACGTCCTCCTTCCCAATGCCTTAGTCGTATCTAAGCCGTCGTTGGACCATGCACCTTGACTTGTCTAAAATATCACGTCCACCATAAAGTTTTCGATAATAGCGCTCCTTCGAAAAACAACAAGCACTTCAAGCGCTTCTTCCTTGCAATCCAAAAGGCCTCACGTGAATCGAACGCAGGACCTCCTCCTTAGTACCAATCCAACATACCACTAGGCCATGCTGGCCTTTGCGCTTAGAGCCTCCGAACCTTCATACCTTTAGCCTTTACACAAAACGTAAGGCCTTTGAAAAACAAAACCTTTTTGCATGTGCTTCGTATAATAATTGCAAGGGTTCCTTGGTAAATGTTTTTGATGGCATTTATATAATGCCTTTGTCCTCTTTTTCTAATCACGTCATGGTTCGAATAATTTTGACGTCGGTGTGATTTTTAATTTATAATTAAATTAAATTTAAATATTATAAATTAAAAAGAAACAACCTTAGGTTTAATTTAATTAAACCTTAGAACCTTGTCTTAATGCCCAATATTGGAATAATTAAATATTATTTATAAAATTTAAATTCCTTGTGAATTTAAATAATTTATAACTAATTATTAAACCTCCTTTTAACCTTTGCAATAACCCATATTGGGTTTTTATAAACCAATCACTTAACCTATGCTCCCAATAATATTAAAATATTATGGAGTCTTTTCCTTTCATTTCTACACTGATGAAGCTTTTTCCTAGATGACTTGGGCGACTTTATTTCTTGTTGAATTCCTTAATAATAGTTATAACTCTATCAGGTGACATCAATGACAACTTTGACTTAGAGGACTCAAAATGTCCAACATTTGAACTCATTCCATGGGATCCAATCCCTAGTCTGGTGAGAAAAGAAATGAAGTATTGTAACAATACCCTTTTTGAAAAACTATTGAGCATGAATCCATTGCACCTAATCTACATGATAACCTTGATGAAGAAACATAGGAGACCACAAAATGTTCATAGAATTTATGGATAAGCCTTTACGGAAGCCATATCCTCTCCAACATATCCAAAGAGTGAGTTGTTGCCAGGCTTTCCATATACTTTTAATAACAAATGAGCCAAAATTATTAACAAAAATTGAAGCAATAATGAGAGAGGGGAAATACAACCCTCTCCATGCTCTACAGTTTAAGGGAATACCAGAGGAAATGAAATGTCAAACCAAAACTTTCTAAGCTTCAGCTTCCCTCATATTCTTGATCACCCACTTAGCACACAAAGCAATACCTTGTCATCTACAATCCAATAGACCCATTCCACTAGATTCTCTAGGAAGACATCAAATATCCTAGGCAACTCTATGAAATCCCTTTATTTTAGAAGAATTATTCCAAAGAAAATCATGAAGGAGTTTCTCAAGCTTTCTATAGCAAGCCTTTGAAGGAACCCAGTAAGAGGAATAATAAACATGAGTTACAGCTAAAACTTTAGAGAAAAACTGAAATTTACATGCTAATGACAGCTTCTTAGTAATATAGAAATCAAGTTTATTTTCAACTCTTTGAAGCACAAATTCCAAAGCTGAGCAGGGGATCTTGGAAAGTCAAAAGGAATACCGAGAAACTTAAAAAATTCTCTAGGTTGGATACAATTCCAGTGATACCATTGAAACCAAGGTGGCTTAGGCAAGGGAGACTGTCTAAAGCAAGAGGTCTTCCTCCATTGTATGCTAGAACCAGAGGTTTTGCAAAAGGTGTTTAGACAAAATAGAGCATTAGAAACAGATTGCTCCTCTTCCCTTATAGTAATAAAGGAGTCATCAACAAAGTTACCATTAATAAGTTATCCCTGATCATTCGAAAGAGCAATTTCTTTAATAAGACCTATAAAATCTTGAGCATCTAAAAGATAGTTGAAGGCTTTAGTAGTAAGCACATATAAATAAGGAGTAATAAGACACCCTTGTTGAATAGACCTAAACAAGCCTACTACTTCAGACCATGAATTGTTCATATTGAGAATAGTCGAAGCATCTCTGAATAGCATAGCAATAGTCTGAATGAAAATTAGCCCGAATCCTAAAGCTTTGAGCATAGCAAGAATTAATCTCCATTCAATGCGGTCATAAGCTTTCTCAAAATCAATCTTAATAAAAATAATGTTCTGGTTTGACATTCGAGCCCATTCCATGCCCTCCTAGACAACCAAAATATTGTCGAGGATGTACCTTCCTTGAATAAAGCTAGTTTGCTTTGATCTGATTATCAAAGGAAGAAGATGCCTAAGGTGAAGAGCCAAATCTTTGGTAATGATCTTGCAACTAAATTTCAACAAAGTAATAGACCTCCAATTAGAAATCAACTCTGGGTCCCCTTGCTTGGGTATGAATTTGATACTGCCCCTATTAATAATTGCTCCCAAAGAGCCTACTCGAAGAGCCTCCAAATAAAATTTATGCAAATCATGACCAACTAAGTCCCAAAGACCCTTGTAGAACTCACAAGGAAAGCCATCTAGACCTGGTGCTTTATCATTTGCTATTTGAGATAATGTATCCTCCAAATTTGAAGGGAGAGTTGTTTATCACATCCTACTCTTTGAAACCTTAATTGGTACAACTGCTATACAAGCTTCTAGTGCTTGCTCTCACTCAGGGGAATAAGCTTGAGCAGAAAAAACATTAGTATAATGCTTGACAGAAATATTAATCATCTTAAGAAGAGAGGTAAGCCATATTACATTATCTTGAATGGCCTTAAATTGAGTAGCTTGCCTGGGAGGGCGGAGCCTTTGAAAAAATTCTTTGGTGACTCTATCACCAACTTTAAGCCAATGAATATGAGCTTTAATTTGAGCTCCCTGAGCTTCGTAAAGTTTAGAAAGTTTAAGTTCATGCCTTAGTTGGGTAACATGAGACTGAAGTTCAAGATTAAACGAACAAGCCTCAAGCCTAAGAGAAGCTTTGGCAAGATCATCATGAAGGACAACATTGGAATATCTTTTGAACTGCACCACCTTTTTCCCCAAATTACAAAGCAAGATAGTTGTACGAAAAATGGTATCATTCCACCATTCTATCTAACCCAACTTTCCAGTAGGTCTAAGAACCAGATTCTAGACTCTACGGATATGATAAACCATGGAAGGGTGCTGAATAAAGGAAGTATTAAAAAATAATTGTGACATGTAGTGTCTTTGAGACAGGGATTTCATTAGCACATTAAACATGATGGGTGAATGGTCGAAAGTACTAGTACCATAAATGGTTTCCACAAATAGAGCTGAATAATTTCTCCTATGAAAGAAAAACTACCCATGATCTGAAATCATGGATTTGTCCAGCCTTCTCAAAATTCTTGCATGGCCATCCTGGAAACTGGCCCACGTATACCACAAATTTTTAGGAAAACCCTGAGGAGAAAAACAAGAATTGGGTCCTTAAAAACCTAATTTGTTTTTTCATGAAGTACTAGGCCTCTCTTTCCCCAGCAGCCCACTACATGAGAAGTTGTTTTATCTTGTCTGTAGGCTTTTAAATCATATTAAAATCTTTGCACATAATCCAAAAAATAGGCGCTAAAGAAAAAGCACACCACTGCCAGAGACTACAGTCCTCCTGACCATCATTAGAGGCATAGACATTAATAATACCAAAAGACAACCCACCAACCTCAAGTAAAACCCAAACTGCATGATTGGAAGGGTCTACACCCCACGAGTCAAAATTATCTTTCCACCTAGATGCCAAAATAATGACAGCTCCCCCTCTACTAGGGGAATGATTGATAGCATAAAAGAAGCAACTTGGACAAAGAAAAAGGTAAGTACATTGCAAAATAAAGTCAGAAATATTAATCTCTTAAAGACAAAGAAAGTTGGGATTACCATAAAACTTGGAGCATGAAGCAATATCATCTCGAACCATGTAGTTGCGGACTCGATCCGTCAAGCCTCTGACATTCCATTATAAAAAAATCATGAAGATCAATCAAGACTCATATGTCCGGTTACATCTTTAGCATCTCCGAGGTTTGAAAGATAATCATAAATATTACTGAGAAAATGCTCTTGACCAGCTTTCCAAAACTTTGTTTGACACCTTTTATCATGGTCAACCAAGGTCCCTCTGGTTGGCTATAGGATTTTTGGCCATTGACAGAAGCTCATTCAAGTTCCATGAAGCTTGATGAAGACTACCCATTGATATGCAAAACTGAAAAACTTTATTCCCTTCATAGTGATCCACCATTGCTTGCATAGTGGAAACACAATGGAAATTCTTAATTTATTAGAAAGTAACAGGGGTACAAAAAGTAGTGTCCGTGATCGTGGAAGGCATTTTGATAGTGGAGTACAAAAAGTAGTGTCGGTGATAATGAAAAGCAGTGTCAATGATGGAAAGCGCGTGGTGTAATTTTGATATAGGTTTAGCGTAAATGTGAACCAAGAAGAATAGGTAATTCTTAATAATTTAAAGGTATATAATAATTCAAAGTCGTCAATGGTATTTCAATTTTACTAGTTACAATATAGAAAAATTTGGAAATTATATCTTACTAACATTTTACGAAATTATAAGTTATTACCAAAGGTTTATAATATATTTAAAAAAATAATCCACGGTCATAATAAAAATTAAGTATAAAGTGGAAGAATTTGGAACTTTATTGTAGTAATCATATATTTTTCCAATAATTCAGGAGTAAGGAGTCACGACCCATCATTATTGACTAAAAATAAGTGTTGAAGTGGAAGAATTTGGAACTTTATTGCCTTCATAGCAAAGTGAGGATGTTGAAAATTCTTAAAGATAAGTCATTACAATGCAAGAGGGGTACAAAAAGCAGTTTCGATGATGGAAAGGGCGTGTAATTTTATTGAAGAATTTTTATTTCAAGAATTTTATTGTTTATTGAGGAATTAGTATTTATTATTATTTTTTTTCATTTTCTTTATGGTGTAAATAGTATAGAATGCATAAGATAAAGAAACAGAATATAGTACAAATATTATAGAATACACAAGATACATATTATGATCGAAATTATTACAGAGAGGATAAGATTTACCAGATCAACTATTGCTCTAGGATCTAACATCTAGTATTCAGGGTGTCTGTCAAGATGAACTCACACTGAATACAAAGATTCTAGACCTCAGATACCTAAACTCAATATGCCTTCAAATGAACATGAAGGTCTTATTTATACAAATATCTAAGCCAATAAATTCTTGATATTTCTTTTCTAGTGGATACTATTGTGGTATAGCTCACATGAAGCCTTACAAAATGGAGTCTTATATCCGCAAGACCCAAGGAGAACCCAAGGAGAAACCGTTAGCAGTTTATGAATTACTGCTAATGAACCATTACAAAGAGGTGTTATAGAATACCATCATGAAACCATACATTGGACCTACCATTATCTTCCTTCAAAATCAGATTCATTAGAATCTATAGCAGGTTTCGTTGATGAAGAGTCTTCGGATGTCGATTTTCGTTCAATATATACTGTGGATGGTGGAACATTGTATCAGATATTAAGGATCCTACTGAAAACATATTGTGGAGAAGTTGTAGATAGCCTAGGATACAATAGTCGATCCATTTTTGATATGAGATTTGTATGTGTAAGTCGACTATGAATTTTCCAATGTAATTTTGTTTGGACATATCTTTGGTAAAGCATACTCTAGTAAAGTTTACTATTAAATGCAGTTTGACTAGAGGGAAGATATTTTTTAATAACATCCAAATAACAAGAAGGGGGAAATTCAAACTCCACACTAAGAGGATCTCGGATGGAAGAAAGCCAAGCTTCACCAAAACAAACATGGTAAGTCATATCAGGTCAACTAAAAAAACTATCAAACCATTCAAATCTACTGAGGACTTTCTTGAGCAAAATAGTTCAAGTGGTTACAACGAAGCCAAAAATTAGAATGGAAATTTATAATAGATATATCACAATATATTTGATCTATGGAAATTAAAGCATTTTGGGCTTCAATTGCTTGACTTTGGAGGTTATACCGAATTTCTTTTTTTTTTGGAGAAGTTCTTGAGGCTACTAGACAAATGTATCAGTATAATCTTTCTAGTTTTCTTCATCAAATTGGAATTCATTGATGTCTTGTTCAATGGGTTATCTGTTGAGGAAATCTGCAAGAATATTTTATTTCCATGGAATATGTTCTGTATCAAACTCAAAATTGTCAAGAAAAACATTTCAACGAACAAGCCAACTACCTTCTGCAATATCATTGATAGTGTTATTAAGATGCTTGCATCAATGCTTCAAATCAGATCTTATGAGAAAATGTTCGTTAGCAAGAAAAAAATTGAACATTTTAATAGCTTTTACAATTGCAATAATTTCCTTCTGCCAACTTGGATATCAAATTTCAGCATTTTTGAAAGCACCAAAACCGTATTGGCATATTTTCTCAATACCCTAGACTTATTCCATCAAAACTACCCCCAAGTGTGTAGAAGCATCTGTGTACATGAGTTTTCTTCCATCATCGATAATATTTAAAGGTGGACGCTATTTGATCTAGGCTTTGATTCGTTGCACTGCTTGAGTATGCTTGGGAGACCAAGAAGGTGCATCTTTACAGAGCAGTTGATTTAAAAATAGTCTATCTTCTACAACATGGTGGTAAAATCCTGCAATATAATTAATACAACCCAATAATTGTTTTTTTTTAAACATGGTGGAATCGGTAACCGCCACGAATCCGGGTAGGCTGTCCAGTATTTACAACCCAATAATTGTTGAAGTTGGATTTTATCAATTAAGTCATCAAGAAACTGAATAATTTTCTTCAAGATATGGTCCTTAAGCTGGACTTGTCCATTGATGATGGTTATCCCTAATAATTTAATATAATTTTGAAAGAAATCGCATTTGGTAGGACATAGGATCAACCCAGTATCCTTGCAAACTTTATAGAAAATTTCCAAATGTTGCAGATGTGCTTCAAGAGTTTGGAGAACAGAAAAACATCATCAATGAAGACACAAATAAAATCCCTATAGTCAACAAAGAGACCATTCATTATTTTTTGGAAGATTGTCGATGTTGTCTTTAGATCAAAAGGTAAAACTATCCATTGGTAATAACCAAATAGAATAATAAATATTTTTTTATACCTATCAGCAGGATGAATAGATATTTTCCAACATGCAGATTTTAAATCAAACTTAAAGTAAACATGACTTCCAAAAATTCTTCTCATGAATTCACCTCTGGAAGGAATTGGATGTTGTATAGGCTTAACAAATTTGTTAAGAGGTTTATAGTTGATGACTAACCTCTTTTTACCTCTAACTTGCTTAGATATTTTGTTGACATACAAAGCAGAGCATCTTGATGGACTTGTAGATTTTTCAACTAGACCTTTTTTTATAAGCTCAAAAATTTCTTCTTGACTCTCCTTTGTTAAAGTAGGATTCATACCAGAATGATGAGATTTGAATTTTGGTTCTTTCTGAATACCAGTGACAAGGTCTGTAACAAGTTCTAGAGGGATTCGACAAATTAGTTTTCAGTTATATTTTGTAATGTTATTAAAACAAAGCTCAGTCTTTATTTTTGAAACAAAAGCATCAATTTAGACTATATTTGATTGGTATGTTTTTGGATCCAGATATTATTAATCTCTTTAGATCTAGGAGGTTTCCATATAGGGATTTGGATTTCATAAGAATTTTTAAAGAGAAGATGGACATTTTGGAGTATAGTGAGATTATTAGAATTTAATGTGATTGACATGTATTTTTTTAAATTATTGATACCTATTAGCATATCATATTTAGGCATTTCAAGTAGTAGGAATTCACATTCAATATTTTAAGAATAAAAAAGTAAAGGAACAATGATAGAATAGTGAGAGCGAACTCGCTGACTATTAAAAGTCAAAATATGTTCACTATGTTGTCATATATCTATAGGTAGAGTCTTGTATCTGCATAAATTGGCCACTGCTCCTAAATCTATGATAGCATCATGCCTATAAGGTTTAAAGTGCTTGTATTTGACACTTACCTCATAGACTGGTAATTCAATAGAATGAATTGTATTTATCTTTGTATCTTCTACCTTTGCCTCTTCTTCTGCTTGCTGATAAGTGACCTCTCTTTGATACATCTTGACTGATTCTGCAATGTCATTTTCATAGGCGATGTTTACCTCATAATATATTTTTATTTTGAAAGAGTTTCATATTATTTTGTGCATGATAAATATAAATTTATAGTACTTGAAGTCTTTCAATACACCATTTATGGTGTTTTGGACCCCTTTCAGGAGGATCTTTTAGGTAAGATCTTCCAAGCTCTGTTCTGTATGCACAGGGAGATTTTGATGCAGGTTTTTGCTTTTTGATCTCTTTAAGATTCTCATTCCATTCTATTTTTTGAAGCTATGCTTTTAGCTTCTTAATCTTCTGGTGTAGAGACATAACTTTTGTAGTGTCACATGATTTCACATAAAAGGCATTTTTTGCTTTTTCTAGTTCTAGAAGCAATGTTTCTTTGTTCTGAAATGCAAATGAAAACATAATTGATCTGAAAGTCTATTTCAGAGTCAATAGAGTTACTGGACCAACAAGAATCATTTTCTACTTCTTCAATATCAAAAATATAATTGATTTTATTTTCAATGTCTGATAAGAAAATATCATTAGACTCATACTCAGAATCAAAAATAAAAATGTATTCTTCTACAGATGGAATAAGATTTATTTTATTTTCTTTAAAGAGTTCTTTTTAGGACATCTATTGGCATAATGCCCTTCTATTTGCAAATATAGCATCTGGGAGAAAATTGCTTATATCCATTTTTAAATTTTCCCTTTTTTTTGAAAAGATACTTCTTGTTTCTTTTATAGCCAGATTTATCAGAGTTGTGGGAATAATTTTTCTCGAATTTTTTGGAGGATTTTTTAATAGATATTTCAAAACTACAGTTAAAAGGATCTGTTTTATATCTGCAATATTTTTTCATTTTCTTTTGGAGTTTAATTTCATCCTCCATTTCTTCAAGTCTGTCCCATATCAGATCTCTAGATTTCCTGAGATCTTGAACAATCTCTCCAAAATATTATTCTTCAAACCCTTCTGGATGTACCAACTCAAGTTCCTTTTGAAACCATTTGGGTAAAAAAGCAATTAATTTGATCTTCATGAGAGGATTGTGTATTTCTACTGACTAATAGTAAAACTCTCCCATATGGCACAAATAATCTTCAAAGTATTTCATATTACACAGATTGGCTTTCATGAATTTGTTCTTAGCAGATTTTTGATACTCAATTATACTACTAAAAATTTCTTTAACCATGGCTTGAGATAGAACCTCATGATCTCTTTGTGTCAATATATCTTTTGCTTCTTGTGATAGTTGATCAAACCATGATCATAAGTTATCTACAAAACCTAAAATAATAGAAAAAATAATTTCTTGGTTTGTTTTCTGAAATAAGTTCCTTTGAATGTCACCCCAACCAATGATATAATGTGCAAGTTCATGCACCTTTATAGGGTTTCTACATATAGGAATATTTAGGCTGGAAGGTTGGAAATTCTGTATATGGGCCATGTCCTGAAGTGGTTCATGACCATCAGATGGTTCTAATGTCATAATTTTAGATTGAGCAATATATTGCATGCCCAATTGTTTTGGGTGCATCATGTTGTGCATATTGATTTGCCCATGTTTGATTTTCTCTAAATACTTCTCTAATATTTTCACATCATTTTCTTCTTATTATTTTTTTCTAAAACTCAAGCCAATTGGTAGGCTTAATATCAAGGTTAAAATATGTAGAGAGAACAAAATTTCCTTTGGGATATTTGATCATGTCTTTAACAGTTTGCAGATAATCTTGTATGTCGTCTACTGTGGATGATACCCGAGAGACTTTCCCATTCAGACAATTTAATGCTAAAATGGTTCAATTCAACATTTTAATAGGCTCTTCTTGATCAGAGTTTCTTTCGAAGATTCTTTGACACAAATCACTTTCGATGTCTCCCTACTCCCACTTTAGAATCCAAAGTTTTTTTGGTATTACCTTTAATTTGTCCACGATTTACAGGGCCTGGGGACTCAATATTTTTCACAAAAAAATGTTTTTATTTATGCAGAATGAGCTCGTTTAGCTTAATCGAATCTAGATCCACTGTAGGCTCATCCATCATTTTAGGAGCTAACTTGGCAGCCAAACAAGCAAAATATTTCTCTAAAATCTACATCGAAGGAGGGACCGAGACCTTGCAGCTATTTCTTTCCAAAATATTAATGTGATTTTGGTCTCTTAGCGCTATCCTTGGATCAATAATGACATTATCATCTGAAAATATCTGTCTCCTTTATAGGCTCCTTAGCAGGGTCTCTTACCAAGGCTTTAGCTACAGACTTATGAGGGCATCATTTAGAGATATGATTGTACGACCTACACTGAGCGCAGACTATATGCACACTTGAAAATTTCAATAATTGGTTCTCACTCACATATCTAAGGGTGATCATAAAACTCAAAATTAAATCCTCATATGGACTAACATTTTGGATTGGCAAATTGACATGTATGTGAGATGTGGTGGTAATCTAAAATAAAGATTTAGTAAATTATAAAAATGATAAAATGAACAACTTTCTTAATTTCTAAACCTATACATTCTTCAATACATAGATTATATTTATATGTACAATAAAATATCTCTTGGTTGTCTCAAGAGACTCTTGGTGCTTCATATTCTCTCCATATTTGGATGAGAATATTTCCTTTTCCTTTTTTATTTTAAAATTTCACTTACAATTTAATTTATATTCTATTTTAAACTTTGTCTCCATTAGAATCACAATTTTTAATATTCCCCTTGAGTTTGAATGGATAAATTTACATTCTACATATAATCAACCTAAACTAATTTTTTACCAATGTCTTTGTTAAACTATCTCCATAGTGATCTTATATGTTAATGTGACTTAGTTCATTTTTTTCCTCATCTAGTTCTCAAATAAAATGATGCTTCAAGTCAATGTGCTTTGATATTGCATGAAAAATAAGATTTTAAGTTGTTTGAACTAACTCATGTTGTCACAAAAATTGCAGTTGGTCTTTCTTGCTTTTCACTAAGGTCTTCTAGGAAACACCTCAATTGTACTACTTGTGTGCTTACTGATGTAGTTGCTATATACACTACCTCTATCATTGAGAGTGCAAACATTGCTTATTTTTTTGAACTCCAAGTTACCAATACATTTCTTAATTAATTTTTTTTTTATGATGTAGATTTCATATCATCAATTGACCTTCCCTATTCTAAATTACTATATGTAAGTTAATAAATCATGTATTTGTATCGGTCCATTTCATAAACATCTAACTAATTATGAGAGACAATTAAGGAATGTGTTAAGACATGCATATGAGTCTGCATGAATATGATAATAATATATTTTTGGATATATTTTATGAAATCATGGTTGGAAGGCTATAACTCATACATATTACATTGTAATTTGGTACTATATATACATGTCACTTTCAAGATTGTGAATGTGATGAAATTTGAAGAGATCTTCTTTAGTAAGGATGTGATGAATATTCTATATTTCCTCTTTATAAGAGGGATAAGATTTGTAAAGGAAAAAATATTGGAGGGCAAGTCCTGTGAAGTTGTAGAATTATGAGTTTGATATAAGGAAAAAAGCTTGGTTGAACGTCATTCAAAATTCAAGAAGTTAAAAAAAAATGTACTTTACAAATATACAGGTTTTGTTGATCAAATAAAATTGTTAAATAAGTGAACCCTACCTAGATGTTTGACAATATGTAACTTCATATTTGAGAGTTTGTGCTTGATCAAGATACATAATAGATTTTTAGATAATGAGGGAGATTGTCATGATTGGTTGAATAATTATCCTACTATTTTTTATCCATAATAACAACTTGCTTAGAAATGTTTAGCTTTTAGAGGTTCAAAGGTCTAAAATTATCTTAATGTAAATAATAAATCAAAGTCTTCTATAAACAATGTGGTTGAAGGAGAGGCCCTCAAAATTAATTTTGATGATGTTTTTAAAAGAAGTAAAATAAAAAGATGGTTGATGTATTATTTTTTAAAATAACCAAGGCAATATTCATATGACTTAGAATTATATGGAATATCAACTAGCAACTATATAAATGCTAAGACAGTTCTTACAAGGATCTAAATAGCCATGGAGAATGAATGAAAATATATTTCAATTGAGGGAGATTTGCATATTATTATTATTACTATTATTTTGAGTAATACTTCTTATATACATCCACCATGGGGATTGAACCCGGGTCCTTGCTCGTAGACCACATTAACGGGATAACACATAATAATTATTATTATTATTAATATTTTTAAGAAAAATAAATGAAAAGGATGAAAATATATTTCAATTGAGGAAAATTTGCATATTATTATTATTATTATTATTATTATTATTATTGTTTTAAAGAAAAATAAATGTAAAAAATGAAAATATATTTCAATTGAGAGAGATTTGTATATTATTATTATTATTATTATTATTTAAAAAAATAAATGTAAAAATTAAATAATTTTTTAATTTTTTTTTATATACTATCAATTATTTTTGGAATTAGCCATCAATTATAATAAAAAAATGGAATCCATAAGTATTAAAGCGAAAGAATTTGAATATTTATGTCTAAATAATTCAAAATAGGTATTGAAGCGAAAGAATTTATAACTTTATTGCCTTCATAGTGTGATCCACCTATGGTTGCATTGCTTGCTTTAGTGGGAAACACGGTGGAAATTCTTAATAGTAACTTATTAAAAAGTAGGAGGGTATGAAAAGCAGTGTGGGTGAGCGTGGAATGCATTTAGATGGTGGGAGTACGAAAAGCAGAGCCGGTGATGGAAAGAGCGTGGAATTCTCATGCAGAGCGCGTGGTGGAAAGATTCGTATGTTTAGGTAAACGTGTAGGTAATTCTTAATAGTTTAAAGCAGTAAGGTCTTTCAAAATTTGGAATTCATGTATGCTTATTTATTTTATGTTTTTAAGCGTCTGCTTAATCTTCTACGAAAGGGTAAGTTATTACCAAAGATTTATAAGATATTTTAAAAAACAAATCCACCTATAAGATAGGTCACTATAATTAAAAATAAGTATTAAAGAATTTGGAACTTTATTGCTGTAAGTTCAAGAGGACTTAATCATTAAAGTGGAAGAATTTGGAACTTTATTGCCTTGATAGCAATCCACCTTTGCTTGTACTGCTTGCCAAGGGATGGAAAGCGCGTGGAATGTTAGTGCAGAATTTGGTTGCTGGTTGCTGGGAGTACGAAAAGCAGTGCCGTTGATGGAAAGCGTGTGGTGTGAGATTTTATTGAAGTATATCACGTTAAGTAGGTTTAATCTAAATTAGTGTAAGTGTGGTCCAGTAATACAATATTAATATGTTTATAATTTAAAGGCAAATTATTAGAAACTTTTAATGTCAGATGTAAAAGAAAATATTTCTGTATTGTTAATCTTTATTGAAAGTATAAGTAGATATTAAGGGTTTATTTTTAAATTTTAGAGGATAGTTCAACGGTTCGAGTTTTGATTCTTTTTCAAGAGGTCCAAGGATCAAATCGAAGTGTATGCGAGTGTGTGAGGGGTGGGTGTGTGTTAAATTCTCTATTATTATGCTTGATAAGCATAGCTCTCGGTTTTACGAGGGGTCATGGTTGGGAGGAGTAGGGTTTCTCACACTAATCAAATAAAAAGAAAAAGATACTAAAGATTTATAGAAAGTGGAATCTATGTTTAAGGTCATTTTTTAACTAAAATAGTATTAAGTAAAGAAAATATTATTATAAAAATATTTTATTAATATTATAGAAGGAAAAAAATTAATGGAAAAAATTATTTGATTATTATTATTTTTATTTTTGATTAAGTATAAGTCAAGCATAAAAAATATATATTAGTTCTTATTCAAAGAATTTATTGTTTGTGATCACATATTTAGAGTAGTTAGTATTTCATTTTTTCCACTTTTTTGTGTTGTTAAGATTTCATCATAGAAAAACTAGATAAGTTTGTATTTGAATTTATTTTTGACTAAAAAAAGCAAATTTACATTAAATTAAGATAAAAGATTTTACAATAATAAAAAAAGTGGATAGGTTAACACACCCCATGGGGAATCAAATTAATCCTCATTGACAAGGGTTAGGAAACAAAGCCACCAACAAAACACAACTTTACTAATCATGATAATTGATGATCATTACATCAAAGAAAGCATATCATATGGAGTAATGTGCTGTGTTGTCCTGCATAAACTGCTAGTGATTATGGGATGAGAATCCACTCCTCTGCATCGCAATTAAGGCTTTCAGTACCCGCATCACTCCAACCAATAACTGGCCCAGGTGAAACTGGTTGAACATCATTCCATCTCCAACTTGACGGGACGAAAACGTAATGTCAACATTAGGTCGCTTCCTAACTAGCGAGGGTTGGGACCAGTGCTTGTTTGCAGGAGTACTTCTTGCATATGATAGAGGTCGACGGTAACAGCAGGATCAAAAATGCTCCTAATAAGAGCGCTTTGGGAGGATCCAATTCGCTGTACATGAAGTATTGACCCAGTGCGTCAGAAGAACTTGTAGGTGATTCAACTCCATAACAACTTTCTTGGCTTGAGTACATATTTGTAGTCATATGTCATTAAAAACTTCTAATTTGTTAGCATAAGTAAATGTGATAGAAGGTGTATATCGTTTAAAAACAATTTTGTTATAGGCCTTCCAAATATGAAAGAGCAGGCTAATCCTAAAAACCTACCACACTTCAAAAAGTGGGAGAGACAAAGTAAAAGAGTCCCCAAGAAGAGCTTGGGACCAAGAAACTCTTGCAATTATAAATGGGGAAAAAAGGAAAGAACCCATTCCCAAGCTTGCCTAGATCTTCTACAATTCCAAAAGAGGTGAGTACAAGACTCGGGTACACCACAAAAATGACATTTAGGATCAGGAATTCCAAGGTGCTTCAAAATTTCCCCCAAGGGAAGGCCTTGACACAGTAAGCTCCACGCAAAAAAATATTGCTTGGGCTCAACATAAGTAGCCCAAACATTCTGAAATCTAGAATTCCATCTAGTCCTTGTAGAAAATAAGTCCCAACACTAATTGAGCTTAGGAACCATAGGAAGATGAGGAGATAACCATTTATACCCCAAACGAGCCTTATAATTAAGCAAAGGAGTGTCAATATGCCATCTCCAGTCTAACCACCAAGGATGCTACGAGCGCACACAAATCTTGTGCAACATAGAGAAAGAGGTGAGAGCAATAACAAAATCATAAGTATATTTGTTTGCACCATATAGCCTGAAGGTGAATTTGAACTCATTCCATGGGATCGAATCCCTGGTCTAGCAAAAAAGGAAATCAACTATTGTAACAATACCCTTTTTGAAAAATCGTTGAGCATGAATCCTTAACGGTTATGTCGCTCCATGTGAGGCATGATTGTTCTGATTGGGACAATCAAAGAGGATAATAGTTTAATGGTACACCTGGTGTGACCCCAATGACATATCATTGGTATCATAACTTCAACAAAAATTTAGACTTAGGACTTGGTGAGGATCTATACCTATTGCTTTTGCTACAAAATGAACATCAGAAGAAGCCATTGCTTGAAGATACCAAATTGAGAATGAAATGAAGACCTCGATCTATTTGCTTTTAGAGAATAAGTCATATTCACTTGTTAACTTCATGTTTATCAAGGAAATCTAGAGGTACATGAGAAATACTTGCTATCGAAACTTATGTTGCTATCTCTATTACACCAAATTCAAGGTATGGTAATCTCCTCAACCTATATTTCCTTGAGTTGGGATAATCCAAGTCCACTATGCCCTCCAAGGCCAATTGCTATGTGGGAAAAAATCCTATATTTTGTGCTAGTGATATTACTAGAGTATACTAATGAAGGTTTGATCAGTCCCCTAGAACACCTAAAGGAATTAGTATTTATATACAAGATGCACAAAATTATAGAGCAAAATATGGCCTTGATATTATTGGTGGAATCTCTCAAATGAGAAGCACAATAAAAGTATGAGATACTTCTCTCATTCTTCATTATTGAGTGGGAGCAATTGGATGCTATGATCATGAAAGGGTTTGAAGATACAACTAACCAAAGAATCACCCATTCTAAAAGCGACTATTCACAACCTACTAGTTCTTCTAAGGAAAGTATGCATAGTGAAAACCAAGCATCTTCAAAGGAAAAAAACATGGAGATAGATCACATGGATACCATTTAGGATGATTAAAGCAAAAAATTAGCAAGAATTAGTGCCCACATAAGGGTAGAAAATTCTAGTAGATATAGCACATTCACTAGCTTATCAACCCTTAGAGAGGAGCCAAATAATTGTCCTAGTTTGAATAAAGAAATAATTCATCCAAGAATAAATATAAGGATGAGAAGCCCTAGGAGCATACAATTAGTATTTGATACATAATTGAGTAAAAAATTTAGGATACCAACAACCCTTATTGCAATAAAAATGGGTTCTTCTTCTCATCAGGAGGACCATATGCTCAAATGTCAAATCATAGGATCAAAGGGAATACTCAACTAGAACAAAGAAATATATGGTGTGGTCAAGAAGAAAATATTTTCAAATTAATCCATCCCAAGCTATCTTAGAGGTCCACAAACACTTGATTCACCTATTGGATAGATACTAGATGCATGAGTAAGTCGGGTTGATAAGGAAAAGTATGTGCTTTCCCAAAAAGAACACACAAAATCAAAATCAACTAAGGTTTGGGATATGGGTCCACTTGATTCATCAAGTTACTAGAGTAGGCTAAATACTAACCCTACTATAGTTTATATATATATATATATGGGCATGAGAAAGGTGCCAATTTTAAAAAATCTAAAGATATCATTACAGTTAAAATGCCTTGAACAATAAAATAATACTCAAACTGATAGAAATCTAGAATAGACCAAAATGTGGACATAATCAATCTAAAAATTTAAGATCCATCCAATTAACAGTCAAGGCACACAAACCAAGGTTTTTCAACAGACAAGAAGTGGTCAAAAACTGTTCATTCCAAAGGAAGGGTATTACTAAAAGAGATAAGTTGTCAAAGCAACCATCTACATACAGAGTTATTTTATCGTAATATAGAGGTTCCTAAAAACTACCTAGTGACATGCCTTAGTTCGGGGATTGATATGGGAAAATCAGTGATATCCATAGAGTTGAAGAAGAAGGGTAAGAGTATGTCTACCCCACCTAAACCTTCGATAAAAAAGGTAAAGCAAGCCCAACCTGCAAAGAATGAACTATTAAGGCATATTGAGTATAAAGTTGAGAGGGTTAACAACCCTGGGTTCTCAAAGGATAAGATAATACTTAGAGATAAAGCTTATCAAAAGAAGTTGGAAGCCAAGGAGGAATCCTTCACAACAAAATTCTAGAATAGTCGTCTCACATAATATCTTCTCCCACAGTTTCATCCTTGCTATGAATTCATGCAAGCATGTGCAGGACATTATGAACCTCACTCCAAAATAATTCTAGAACCTCAAGATAGTGTTTTTTAGGTAATTATATCTAGAGAAGCCATCCAAAAAAAGTTGTAAGTATTAAAGGGTTTCAGGGTGAACCAAAAAATTGTAAATTTATATTGTTTAAAGATAAAGAATAAATTGAGGTGTTTAAACCAAGAACACATTAAGGTCATAGACACTATGCCAGAATTCGCTTTGAAGAGTGATATTGTTAGGTACCCAAGATAGGTACTTAATAATTTAATATTGTATTGTATAGTTGTATGAGCTATAAATTAACTATTGAGTAAGGAAGGTCACATGCCAAATTAGAAATAGGTAGGAGAATATTATTATTCATTGTTAACTCATGGAAGGTGAACCATCACACTCTTGTATAAAGAGAGATGTTCCCCCATTGAAAAATTCATGTATGAAGTATTCTTATAAAATTATTGGCTCTGTTAGAGTATATTATATTATTTGGTGCATGTCAATGTACCACCTTTGGTACATAACTAGAGTAGGAGTTTACTTTAGAGTAAATTTAAGTAGTTACTTCAAGCAATGTAATAAATGCACAAGTTTTAGAATGTGCAATGATGTAAAAGGACATGTGTCATGAAGTGTCATAGGTAGAGTAAGGGTCAAGGAACTTATATTCCTATATATAGGCCTTATAGATGTTACTATAGAGTAGTAAATAATATAGAGAGTGCATAGTATAGAGTGGTAAAGTGGTACAATGTAGCTCTTTCAAAAATAGTGTATGGAGTGTTCATGTCCTCCATTATACTGCATTGTACTATTTTTATGAGTATTTATTAATGGCATATTTCTAAGTTGTTGCGGAAGTCTATCATCTTATTTTTCTACATATTATAGTTCCATTATCATATAGATAGCATAGCTTGTATATCTTACATCGTGTGGTTGCATTTCCTTTATTATACATTATCAAAAGCTAATAGTGGTATCAGAGCACACGGTAGATTGATAGGAAATAGGGAGAGCCATAAGAGAGATTGAGAGGAGAGTAGCAATATCATTTCCAAAATTTATAAGATTGCATTGGCTAGATTCTTTCTACAGAGTTGCAGAAAAACTCGTGCTAGAACTCAACGTTGATTCTATTAGATTGAAAAATAAACTAGTAAAGATTGATTATCTCTAGATTTAGAATTTATTCCATTATAGTCCTAATACTTTTTTAGAGAAAAAGGATATTCAAAGAAACCTGGTAAGTTTCCTACATAGAGCTAGGAAGAATATCTTCTTTAGAATTAATCTAGTACTGAAAGCAACAAATAGAAGATCAAAGATTTGAAGACCTGTAGAAAAGGTCTCATTGTTAGAGATTCTAGACGTGCAAAGTGTAGAAGAAGAAAATGTCATAGGAGGCTTGCTGCAAATTTGAGAAAGAGGAAACTCCAAAGAAGAGTCTCGGTGAATATTTGAGGTTGGTGATATCTATTTAAGATTGAAGAATTCACACTGAAGAAGTTGAAGAAACCCATAGAAGGTCCCATTGAAGAAATTCTAGTTTTGGAAGAGATAGAGGACTAGCAAAGGTACCATTCCTAAAGCAGTAGATTTAAGAGATCAAGAGAAGATCTCATTAAACTCTTGGAAGGAAGACTTGAGAAGTTGCAAGTAAAAGACCCTAGAGAATAGGTCTTACAAAAGGTTGAGAAGATAAATAAGGAGAAGGCTTGGAGAGCCTCATTAAAGGATATTCGAAGAAGGCCATTGAAGGAGTTCCTAGGAGAACTCATTGGAGAAATTTACCACCAATGATAAGTTCATGATAGTGAATAACTTGGGACAATTATCACCATCCGATAACAAGTCCAAGGGAGAAGGTGAAACAGGAGCATCCAGTGACATCTAATGCAGGGGCATCCAGTGGAAGCAGATCCATTTAAAAAAAAATTGGCTAAGGAAGGAAGATGTCGCGATTTCACGACATTTCGTGAAATTAGAGCACAGAGAGAAGCGACGAGAAGCGTAAGCTATATCACCGACGAGAAAAAGTGTCATGACATCGCGACAAAATGGAGAGAAGATCACGGTATCACGATATCGCGACAGAGAAAAGTGTCGCGATATCGCGACACAAAGTGGAGAGAGAAAGCTACGGAGAAAACTGTCGTGATATCACGACAGAAAAGGTGTTGCGATATCGCGACCGAAAATAGGAGAGAGAAAGCAAAAAAGAAGATGTCGCGATATCGTGACATGTCGCGTTATCGTGATCGAAAGGATGAGAAGAGGCGCAAGTGGAAAATATGTCGCGATATCGCGACATGTCGTGTTATCGCGATCGAAGGACGAGGAAAGGGTGCAAGTGTGGAAGATGTCGTGAAATCGTGACATGTCAGGTTTTCGCGACCCGACGAGGAGAGAGAAGGTGAAGGAGCAGGAATGTCGCGATGTCGCGACATGTCGAGTTTTCGTGACCCAAAGAGGAGAGAGAAGACGATGGAGTAAAAATATCACGATATCGTGACATGTCATGATATCGCAACCGGAAGAGAAGAGGAAGAGGAAGAAGAAGAGGAAGAGGAAGGAGATGTCACGAAATCGTGACAAGTTGCATTTTTAGGGACCGTTACAGAGCGACAGGTGGCAGTTAACGAAAATCAAAATGGCAATTTCAAGGGGCCGTTACAGAGTGAAGCATGTAGTTGGATTAAAGAAGGCGACAACAAACAGAAGTCGTAACGGCAGTTATAGAGCCATTACAGGGAAAATTGATCATGAACAGGAGTGGACGACAGTTACAAGGGCCGTTGCGAAATGCAGTTATGGAACTGACGAAGATGAACAGTCATGGAAAAAATGAAGTGAAGGGCCACTAGTTGGAAGACAGAGAGTCGCGCCAGAGATTATAAAAGGGGAAAGCAGAGACGTGCACAAGGGTCGAAGTTCAGCCCCAAGCAGAGTTGCAGATGAGTTCTGGACCTGCTTGGCTGTGAGAGTTTCTTCCTAGAAGAGCTTTGGATTCTAGAGGGTGTAGACAAAGGCATCGAACGTGAGGTAGTTTACACAGGGTCCGTGGAGAGGAAAACGATCTCTAGGTGGAGACGAGGTTGCGGCATTGTTGATGCAGTAGACGGAGCACTCACGAATAGTAAGATACGGTGATTGTTCAAGCGTGGTGCTTTGACGGAGCGCGAGGAGAGTTGCAGGTAGGAAGGAAGAGACGAGGAAGGAATTTGCGAGGCGATGAATTTCTTCCAGTCTGAAGATTAATGGTGCGGCCATTGTTACGTAATTGTTATTCTAGAACTACGGAGAGGGTGGGGACTCTATAAAAACCAGTGAATGTAATAGAGGCGTGGAGACGGATTACCATAGTGAATGTCGCCTACGGGCTATTAACGTAAGCGTAATTTAAAATGAAAATATTAAAATGAAAATTGTGAGTTTTGATGAATGTAATTTTTGGGCCCCCATCAAGTGGTATTAGAGCCGGAGGATTCTGACGTGTGGCAGTTATTCGAAAGTGAGCGCGCTACGAGGATCATGGAAGGGGTAGAATTTGGCACTGTGGCGGTGCGGGGTTTCGACGCCAAGCCTCGAGAGGAAAGAATTTAATACTCGGTGTAGTGCTTGCAGGAGGTTTCTATGTGAAGCATTAGAGGAAGGAAATTGACACTCCGCACAGTGTTTGTGGAAGGGGTTGGCCGGAGAGAGTCGAAGTTGAAGCGGACTGCAGATGCAGGTGAATGTTTGGAGAAGTTACAGAATGCGGTGACCGAACAACACAAAAGTGAAGTTCACTTCTCCATCAACCCCAGGTGTCTGATGTAGGAGCATCTAGTGACATCTGATGTAGGGGCATCTAGTGGAAGCAAATCCATTTAAAAAAAAATTGGCTAAGGAAGGAAGATGTCGCAATTTCGTGACATGTCACGAAATCACAACACCAAGAGGAGAGAGAGAAGCGAGCAGAGAAAACTGTTGCGATATATTGACAGAAAAAGTGTCGCGATATCGTGACACAAAATGGAGAGAGAAGATTACAGGGAAAACTGTCGCGATATCGTGACAAAAAAAGTGTCACGATATCGCGACACAAAGTGGAGAGATAAAGCTGTGAGAGAAAACTGTCGTGATATCATGACAGAAAAGGTGTCACGATATCACGATCGAAAATAGGAGAGAGAAAGCGAAAAAGAAGATGTCGCGATATCATGACATGTTGTGTTATCGCGACCAAAAGGACGAGAAGAGGCGTAAGTGGAAAAGATGTCGCGATATCATGACATGTCGCGTTATCACGACCGAAGGACGAGGAAAGAGAGCGCAAGTGTGGAAGATGTCGTGAAATCACGACATGTCAGGTTTTTGTGACCCGATGAGGAGAGAGAAGGTGAAGGAGCAGGAATGTCGTGATGTCGCGACATGTCGGGTTTTCACGACCCAAAGAGGAGAGAGAAGGCGATGGAGTAAAAATGTCATGATATCACGACATGTCACGATATCACGACCGAAAGAGAAGAGGAAGAGGAAGAGGAAGGAGATGTCACGAAATCACGACAGGCTACATTTTTAGGGACCGTTACAAAGCGACAGGTGGCAGTTAGTGGAAATCAAAATGGCGCTTTCAGGGGGTCATTACAGAGTGAAGCATGCAGTTGGATTAAAGAAGGCGATAGCAAATAGAAGTCGTAACGGAAATTACAGAGCTGTTATAGGGAAAAGCAGCCATGAACGGGAGTGGACGACAGTTATAAGGGCCGTTGCGAAATGCAATTATTGGACCGACAAATACGAACAGTGATGGCAAAAATGAAGCGAAGGGCCACCAATTGGAAGACAGAGAGTCGCGCCAGATATTATAAAAGGGGAAAGCAAAGACGTGCACAAGGATCGAAGTCCGGCCCCAGGCAGAGTTGCAGATGAGTTTTGGACCTGCTTGGCTATGAGGGTTTCTTCCTAGAAGAGCTCTAGATTCCAGAGGGTGTAGACAGAGGCGTCGAACGTGAGGCAGTTTACACAGGGTCCATGGAGAGAGAAAACCCGATATGTAGATTTGAGACAGAAGGCTACAACACTGTTGATCTGTAGATAGAACTCTAAATAGTAAGGCTACGGTGATTGTTCAGAGTGTGGTGCTTCGATAGAGTGCAGGGAGAGTTGTAGAGCCGAAGGAAAGAGAGCCAAAGGACTACGGGCGGTAATTTGCTTCTGATACGAGAGATTAATGGTTGTTGCCATTATTCTGCGACTATTGTTCACGGAAGCACGGAGGGTCAGGGCCTCTATAAAAACCCAGTGAATGTAATGAGAGAGCGTGGAGAGCCAGAGATTTCATAGTGAATGTAAATCCTACGGGCTGTTGCTGTAAACTATAATTTAAAATGAAAATTGTGAGTTTTGATGAATGCAATTTTTGGCCCCCCATCAGAAGGATTTGGAAAGAAGCTTGCCAAATTTTAGATGAGATTGGTGAAGACCTCAAGGCTTTCAGATTCTTAATAAGAAGACCTATATTGAAGTCAGATCTCGACAAGGATATTGAAGGAGAAATGAGCTAGATGCTACCACCAAACCTAAGAGGTTTGAAGATTACCTTTGAAGTATTTGAATGCTTACTTGGAGAAGGATGACTACTGATTTCATAGCAAAAAACTAAAGGATTCTTGAAGGAAAATCTCAGCTTCGATTTGGAGGAGTTCCCTACCAAATTTTTGAGAATCAAGGACAATATTTCAATGGAGTGATTGACTACTTTGAAATCTAAAAATTTCATATTTGAGGATAGCAAGAAATTAGCAATGTGGGTAGCATCAATAGTTTCTAAATTTTAGATTTCCATGATACATCCTGAAGGAGAGTTGGAGCCACCAAACTACAGTTTTAGGAAACAAGATAAAGAAGTTACAAAGCTATGAATTGGTGAGTGAAAAACTATTTTGGAAATCAAATAAGAGTTATGAGTTCATCCAATAAAGGACAACAATAAGGTGAATCTAATCACCTTGGAATCCTTCATCTACAGAGTTCATTAAGGTAAGTAAATTTGGTGCAAAAGGTTCATTAGTTGAACTTCAATTTTTGGTTCATTTATAAGTTTCATTAAGCACCATATTAGAGTTAAATTTGTAAGGATAAGGTTTTATATTAAATTCTTCAAGGGAGTGTAAAAGATAGTTTATTTTAAGGTTAAAACCTGCACATCAAAATAGGATTTAGATAGCAAAATAATACTACATCCTAAAGCATTGATTTTAGTGCAAGTTTCAAATTACTTTTAAGATTTCTTTACAAGGAGGAATAAGGAGAAATTACTAGTGCATTATACTAGTTACTCTTAAAATATTATTAAGTGCATTGGTTGTTAAGTGAAGATGGAATACCAAAGTGCACAAATCAGCATAATATCAAAGTATCCAAAGATACTATTAAGTGTAGAAAACCTGTAGCTTATTGTGGCATAGAGAAGTCACCTAAAAGGGTGATATACCTCCAAGGAGTGGAGAAGGAAGTTGCCATCTCAAATAAAAAAATAAGCTACAAAATGATACTAGGAGAGTCTCATATTAAGGTGCAATTAAGGAACCTATTATAGGTTATTATAGAGTCATTTTCAAGCACCATACTTGTCTTCTATGTTAAATCAAAGGGAGATAAAGGTTCAAGTGTCTCAAGGACACACTACATAGCTCATTTTCACATCTACAAGCAGCTACTATTAGCAAGGGAAAGCACAAGATATGTGCTTAAGAGTATAGCCATTCAAAGGACTTGATACCCACCTCATCAAGGTGTAACAAGACACCAATATTTGGTTCTTTAGCAACACGAAAGCAATGCCATAGCGAAAGACACCTGCCATGATGGAAAACCTATAGTAAAAGTACAACAAGGTAAACTATAATACGAGTTGGAGGATAACTCATTCCAGTTGGAAAAGATAAGGTATAGAGGAGAATAATCATCATTACCCAAGCAACATGAAGAGCCATTGCATATTTTGCTACCATATAGAAGCCATCCACATTGGAGAAGATCCATACATCTATGTTGAAGAAGATCCATCTCACATTTTGCTATCATAAAGGAGCTAAGAAAACTTGGAAATAGTTGGAAAAAATAAACATTAAGAAATAAGTAAGCAAAAATGTATGTTGGAAGTGAGATTGCATGCAAAGGAAGACGTATACACTTTCCAATAGACGGAAGGCATCTTTTACCACTTGGAAAAAATAGAGATAGAACGATTCCTCACAAAAAAAACACCTGCACCAAGGGATATAATACATTACCACATACACATAATGCCTACATTAAAAAAGTAGAAACTTATTCAAAGTAATGACCTAAATAGGAAGGGAGAGCGTCAACAAGTGGAGTAACGCTCCAAAGGAAGATTTTGAATCATTACTCAAGTGTTGGTACCACTTGTTTCAATATTGTCATACATTGTAATGCCCAACATCAAGTAACATACGTTACCTTCCAAGATCCGTGCCACTTGGTATACGTTACACTGAAGATAAGTATTATTAAAGATCTACATAGGATAACATAAAAGTTTGTGAAGAGAAGTCAAGGCACATTAAAGAGGGAGTAAGATTAATATAGAATATGTCCATTAACCAGTAAGCTCATTGTCATACATCACAGTCAAGGAGATACAACGGCCACCTTGGATATTGAAGTCAAAGTAAAGTGTCATTTACCTCTCACATTCAACCTTACAAAGTTATAATTTCATATGGTTTAATATTTTATTTCATTAAGGAGTGATAAGGCATACTATGTAAGGTCGAAATATTAATTATTTGCATTGAAGATACAAGCAAAATCAACCTTAGTATACTCGAAAGAAAATCAAGAGTTTATATCCTTAAGTAGTATTTCAAAACCATATTAGTTGAAATACAAGTATATTAATATTTGCAATTAATATCATAGGAGATATAAGGGTTTCTACTTGGAAAATCAAAACATTATTATATTGCAAATATTATCAATTTCTAAAATTCCAAATTAGGGAGATATAAGGAGTGCTACATCAAACTTTAGTCAATTGGAATTTAGAAAATTGAACTATTGGAAATTTAAGGATAGAGAAGAAAAATATTGCTTGCTTAAAAGAGTTGGAATTTATTGCTTATACTTGTCTCATAGTCACATTAAAGGGATAAAAGGAATCCAACCATAGAGAACTCCATCAAATTAAAAGTGCATAGTTCAATAGGAGAAATAAGGTGAAATAGGAGTTGATTACCATCATCTTCAAAATATTAGAGAATCAACTCACAAGGTGAAAAAATAGATTCTAAGAACTTTATCAAGAGTATAACATACACTAACCACTTGGGATATATAAGATATTCTACAAAACATAAGATTTGAAGAGGTTTTTATCAAGCTAGTTCACATACTCAAAACTAGGGAGCCATAAGGAAGTCAACCTCAAAGGATTAGAACCTTCAAAGCTAAATCAATTATGGATATAGGAACAAGTAAACATATAAGAGGAAATTCAAAATGGTTTGATTGCCTTGAAGTCACAAATATTTTTTATTTGAAAGGGCTAATTACAAACCTCATTTCAATAACCAAACTAATTGAAAGTAGAGAGATGGTAGAATTCAAGTATGAAATAGAAGCTATAGGACCTATTAATAATGGTACATATGCTCTAGATTCATTTGGATTCACACAAGATATTGTTGTTCAAGACAACACTAATGGATTTTCTAAGAAATAAATTACAGGGAATGGAAAAGGAAAATGGATCAATTGTGATCCAAATTTACACAAGAATCAAATAATGGAAGTGATGAATCAAAATTTTCTAGCCAGAAAAACAAAGGATAATATGATTCTAGGAACAAAGGAAAAAGAAAAATTCTTATACAAGAATTTTATCTTAAAGCCACAAAGATTGAAATATACTAACCATTCATTTGATCAAGTATACAGGAATGTAGTAAATTGGAGAAAGTAGAAAGACACATGAAATCCAAGAATAAATTGAAGACTAAACCAGATCAAGTTGAAGAACATCTGAAAGATGAAGATGCATATTGAAGATTAAATTCTTCAATATGCAAATAATGTAATACAGGGGGTGTTAGAGTATATTACATTATTTGGTACATGTCAATGTACTACCTTTGATACATAACTAGAGTAGGAGTTTACTTTAGAGTAAATTTAAGTAGTTACTTCAAGCAATGTAATAAATGCACAAGTATTAGAATGTACAATGATGTAAATGGACATGCGTCATGAAGAGTAATAGATAGAGTAAGGGCCAAGGAACTTATATTCCTATGTTTAGGTCTTGTAGATGTTACTATAGAGTAGTAGAAAATATAGAGAGTGCATAGTATAGAGTGGTAGTGTGGTACAATGTAGCTCTTTCAAAAATAGTGTATGGAGTGTTCATGTCCTCCATTATACTAAATTGTACTATTTTTGTGAGCATTTATTAATGGCATATTTTTGAGTTATTGCAAAATTCTATCATCTTATTTTCTTGCATATTATAGTGCCATTATCATATAGATATCATAGCTTGCTTATATTACATCTTGTGGTTGCATTTCCTTCATTATACATTATCAAAAGCTAACAGGATCGTGGAGTTGAAGATATTTTAGAGTGGCTTCCTTCCAATAAGAGGCATTGTACGGTGTTGCCCTACCTCAAGGGTATTATCAATATCTATTTTATTGTGTGGAATTTATTATGCAATTTATTTGTGAATGAATGTATATTTTTGCACATTGGTGAATGATTTATGGTAATGAGAAGAGAGGTTCATAACATATATTTATACAACAAGCCAAATAAACTTTGAGTATGGAAGCTTTCATCTTTGAGGCTTAAAATAACACATAAATAATAGAGAAAATGTTGTCTATTGTACATATGCTAAGGAATAATATAAATAGGAAGCCACTCGATCTTGACTTCAATGATTATATTACTCAATAGATCCATGAGGGACTAATCAACTTTAGAGGAAATCAATAGTTTAGATATTGTTCATTTTTTGTCCATCTTATTTTATATCAAAATAGTTTGAAATTTGAACACTTGAATTTAAGGAGAGAAAATGAAAAAGAGGAAGCAACCCCTATGATTGGTTGGATAGAAGTTTTTATCCACATTTTCCACTATTACATATTCTCAAATAAGTTTTTGGTTCCCACAATGGCTACAATCAAGGGAGAGGAGCCTAAATATATATAGAGAGACGCCATAGATATCATGAAAGTAAAAATAAAAGGGCGTTGGTATTTCCTAGAGGAAGGAACTATGATCTGTATATTTGATTTCAATGGAGCAATCTTTATTTTTCCAACATACGTAACCAACAAAGTGTCATGCATTGAAATTTTAAGGCAAACATATTTGATAGATTTTGCCTATGCCACTAAGTAAAATAAGTTGGGATTTTACATAACCCCATACCAGGTAGGGTCAATAACCCAAGAGAAAATAAGAGCAGTTGAGTAATTAGAAGAAAATTTGAAACATGGAGCATTAGAGGTTCTAGAAGATAAATGGAGCTATGACCCTAATGGAAAATTTATTGAATGGCTAAAAGTGCTCATATATCCAAAAGTTTTGAACATGAACCAAGACATGATCTTGAAAAATATAAAACCAACTAGGAAGGGGTATTTTCGCTACTCAAAAAAAATATTTTCTTACAATAGGAACCTCAAAGAAAAATATATGAAATTTTTTATTAAAGTGTGAAAGAATTCAATCCTATGCTCACAACAAGAGTTTCCATGTGAAGGGTGATTAACGTTTGAAATGGAGTGATAATAAAATCAGAGCATGGTGGAGGTTTTGTCAATAAATTCATCAAATTAAAGCACCTTTTGGAACCCCATACCCAAATTAAGATAAAGTGTTTATTATGAGTTACGACCAGATACACCCAAAGGAGGTCTTTACAAAATATATTAGGAGTGTAACTATAAAGACTTGTCTTGATCGAAGGAAGGCCATAAAGGCCTAACTGGACCATGAGAAAAGAGATATAAGATAAAGGAAATAAAGAGATTAAGCTTTTCAAAGGAAATGAAAGTTAATAATTCAGTAGAAATCATTATAGAAGGAGATACATAAATACGTAGCTAAGAAAGGTTCTCCTTGAACTCAAAAGTAGATGTCTAAATATAAAAAACAAAGGAAGAAGGTATGGTAATGGAATAGGATGCTACACCAACATTAATGACCATATCATATAAAATAGTTGATCTAATATAAACAATAAAAGAGGAAGAAATTAAACTTCCACTTAATTTTGTAGCCTCCCTAGTTGAGCATCTAACATCCTTGAAGACTACAAACGTATTGGAGTTGATCCTAGATATAATCATAACAGTAACTACTAGCCCTAAAAATCTCCCTAATATACTATTTGATTAAGCTAAGAAAGATTCACAATCTTATGATGGTGCATCTCCTCTTTAACTGAAGTCACCATTCAACAAACTCCATTTCTTACACTCACAAGGATTATAGGCCCTGCATCAATAGAAAAAACAAATGAATCCATAGAAGTAGGAATTATTTGCAAGGTTAAAAGCCTTAACCTAGATGGATTTCCATTTTTCCCCTTTTTTCGAAGCAATTTTTGGGATTCCCATGGTTGGTGGGTGGTTGGTGGGTGTGGGTGGTTTAGCCCACGGAGTTGTGCCCATTGTATTCTAATACCGCATAGTGGTTTAGGGTTGTGAGAGTTTCCTTTATATTTATTATAATGTACCATTTTCGGGAAAGAGAAGTGAATAATAATATCAAGGAGGTGTGGCTCATGTTTTGCTTGACGTAGCCCATATTGGGTGAACTAGGATAAATCTCGTGTGTCATATGTGCATTGTGTGGTGTCA
Source organism: Wollemia nobilis (assembly GCA_028583015.1). Classification (NCBI taxonomy): domain Eukaryota; kingdom Viridiplantae; phylum Streptophyta; class Pinopsida; order Araucariales; family Araucariaceae; genus Wollemia; species Wollemia nobilis. The sequence goes on along the minus strand of JAQPPZ010009768.1, from coordinate 69,925 downwards.
TTTCTTCTAAGTTATTTATTTCTGCATTATTTTTTAAATAACTTTTTGTAAATCTCTTCACATTCACCATAAATTTCATGCCTTAATGTATAAAAATAATAATTACTTATGCACCCTTATTCCTCCAACATTAAACAACTAACGAAATTTATATCAAAATTAAATACCTTGTCCTTGGAGGGAATTGAACCCTCAACCTCGTCTTATCACAAGAGCCTTAAACGTGGCCAAATTCGTCGCACGAGTCAAGCTCTCACTTGAGATTAAAGAAGCACCATGTGCTTCTTAATATCACACCACCTTCCACCAAGCAAAAGGTCGTGCACCTTAGGCCCCTCAAACAACACACCAAACAATGCATGCGGGGATTCAAAATTTCAACCAACTTGCTACCAGCGCATTTGCACTTTCCCAACCACCACTAGGCCATGCTTGCCCAATGAAAATTGAGGATGGAACATTCCTCCTCTATGCCTTTCGTTGCCACATTTTAGTAAATCACAAGCTCTCTTTTTTGCATGCCATCGATTTATTAATTCGAGCAAGGGTAACTTTACAATAGTTTTGGCAAAGTTTTTATATGCATTATATTTGCTTTGGACACGTGGGTGCTATCTCCTCCATGACGACATCGATAGAAATATAGAGGCTTCGAAAGTATTTTTCTTTAAACCCAAACTTTGGGTTTAATTTATTTTAAACTTTGCGCTTTGAAATCTTTTTCCCTCCAAAACCCAACCTTAGGGTTTTATAAAAAATAATTAATTGTCCTTTGTAAATCAAATAATATTATAATTAAAATTATAATAATTTATTTGGGTTTTTCACCACCTTGGATAAATATTATAATATTATATCCTTCCATTACTTCAGATATTTTTGCTTCCAAAGGAGAACTGAAATCATTTTTTGATCCATTCTTTTGGTTGTAAAATAAAAATATTTTAACCAATTACAACTTCCATTGAACTTTGCACTTGAACTAGAGAAGAAATATCACTGACATCTTGAAATCAATGACAAATTTGGCTTAGGGACTCAAAATATCCAACAATATCCCCCTTTGTCATTGATGGCAACCCACATTATTTTTACTGAAATCTGACCTTTGTTTTTCTTTTGCTCCCATGGGGCATTGCTCCCCCTAGCTCAATGCTCTCTCAGATATCAAATCTCTCCCCATATCAAATCTCTCCCCAATACACAAATCTCTCCCCCTTTGACATCAATTGCAAAGGGTCACCTTTGGGGCTTGGGGCTAAGAATGAGCCTCTTAGCTTAGCCCCTCTCCCACCTCCTTTGAGGTGGTTAATTTTGGGGTGGGAGTATTTCTACTCCCTTTATCCTCTTCCCTTATTTTATAATTTTTTTGATTCTTTGATTGTTTCTATCCGTGTCATCATTCCTATTCCTGTCATCATTCTTGTTCCTATTTTTCTGTTCCTATTCTCATCCATGTTCCTGTTCCTGTTCATGTTCCTGTTCCTATTTCTGTCATCATTCTTGTTCTTGCTCCTATTCTTATCCATGTTCTTGTTCCTGTTCATGTTCTTATTCCTATTCTTGTTCATATTTATGTTCATGTTCATACCTATTTTTGGAATATTTTCTCTACACCATTTTTCTATGTGACCATCATTATTGCACTTATAACACTTAATGTTATTATTCCTTGGAGGTGCAAATGTCTTAGGATCTCTTCTAGTGAAGCCATATCCTCTTCTATCATGAACCCTATAATTCATTGCCTTGTGACCAAACTCATTACATGAGTAGCAATACCCATGAAAAATATGTCCTTTCCCATATTCTTGTATTTCATGTGTCCTGCACTATGAAGCCATGTGCCCAAACCTATGACATGAAAAACATCTTCCATTGAAGCTTCCTTGTCTTGACCTCATTGGTCTCCTGTTCTGATTACTATTCCATATGTATATTTTCTATGCATTGTTCCTATATTTGTTGAACTCTTTATTGTCCAACTCATCCTTTGATGTCTCACTCCCTCTTACACTGTCTTCTTCTGATGTATCTTCATCTGAAGTTTCTTCTTCTTCAAGACTTGAAGTAGACTTTTCTTCCCATTTCTTTTCAACCTATTTGGAACCAAGACCTGTTTTATTTGTTGCTCCTCTTTGTATCTTGACTATTTTATCCACACTATTTGCACTGTTTACATACTTGTATAGCTTATTATTGGAGTCTTCTAAATCTTCCTTTAGTAGTGCCACTTCTTGTGCTAACTTCTCACATTCCAAGATCTTTGCTTCTAACTTATCTTTAAACTTCTTTGCCTTAGCCTTTGATTTTTCTAAATCATCTATGAGCAATAATATTTCTTCATCACATTCTTGAAAATGAATTTCAAGCTTAGAGTGTTGATTTATTACCTTCTTTACCGTGTCAAGGGCATAGATGAGTTCTCCTTTGAGATCATAACCATTCTTTGCTGAATAATCCTCTATTTGTTTACCTTTGTCCACATCATTACTTTCTTTTGGCTTGTCTTCTATAGGATCACTCACTTCTTCTTCTAATGCCATTAGAAGATTTTCATCTGGTCTTTCAAGTGCATCTTCATAGTCATCATAACTGAAACTATAACCATCCCTTGTGCAATCATCTTCAAGATTTCTAAATTTACCACATCTAAAACACTTGAGAATAACTGGAGTCTTTTTGTTAACTAGTTCTTTCTCTTCAAACATAAATAGGACTTCATCTCTATCATTGTCTTAAAAACTAGCATCACTATCATTTGAGTACTTACTTGCATTATATGCATAGTAGCTTCTCTTTTGTCTTTTGAATAACTTATTTCCTTGTCTGCTTTGTCCATCCTTGCTTTTATTTTGGTGCTTGTATCTTTATGATTCCTTATACCTGTGATCCTATTTTTCTTCACCATTGTTGTTCTTTGGCTCTTTACAATTGTTGAAAAATGTCCATAATTTCCACAATTGAAACACTTAACAGATATTAGATCTATGGGTCTTTTGGAACCTTTATCTCTTCTACCATAATTAGCTTCTTCATCACTGGATGACTCACTGCTTGATTCTGACCTCTTACCCTTTGTTTCCTTGATTGCCTTGAATGTTGCTTCCTTTTTGGAAGTAGGATCTTTTGTTCTTATCTCAAAAGTTGTAAGCATGCCAAGTAAAGAATTTCTTGTCAGAAAATCACTATCAATTGATGTTTCTATAGCAAAAACCTTTTCACTATACCTTTTTGGAAGAGTTCTCAAGATCTTATCACAAGCATCGGATTCATCGACCTTCATTCCAAGACCTCTCATCTCATGTACAAGTTCATCAATATTAATGAGATAATCATGAATGTTTTCATCATCCCGCATTCTTAAGTTTTCAAATTATCCTTTGAGATTTTTGATCTTAGCTTTCCTGACACCTTTATCTCCTTTATATATGTTATGCAGTAGTTCCCATATTTCTTTTGCTGTTTTACAATCCATAACCTTCATAGATTCTGATCTATGCAATCCTTTTATAATTGCATTCATAGCTCTTGAATTTGTATGAATTAGAAGCTTACCTTCCTTATCTATAGGAGGATCGACTGTTGAATCATATCCAAGTTCCACTGCATCCCAAACTTCATTGCCAAGTTCCATTAGGTGAAATCTCATTAACATACACCAATACAAGAAGTCACTTCCATCAAATACTGGTACTGTATTATTGATGGACCCGTCCCTTTGATCCTTTTTATCCATTGTGTTCTTGAACGCTTTTCCTTCAAGCTATCAAACTCTTCTGAAGGAACCCACTCTGATACCAATTGAAGAACACAAGCTTATATTGAGAGGGGGGTGAACAATATAAGAGCACTTTTTACTTTTATTTCCAAATCAATATTATGTAGTGTATAGATAGCAGTATCAATAGCAGTAATAAAATCAATGCACAAAACACCATACACAATAGAGACATAGATTTAACATGGTTCACCCAAAGATGGCTACCTCCATGGAGAAAATATTTCACTAAAATTTTCTCAATCAATCTCTTGGGAATCCTTCCCAATTACAATGTTTATGGACCTCTATCCAAAGGAGATGTTGATCCCCTAAATATGGTTTGTGGATCTCTATCCATAGGAGAACTCCTTCTCCTCTACTCTGGTTGGTGATCCTCTAGAAGACTACTACCTCCACTACACTCGCTTGTGGATCTCTCTCCACTGAAGACTCTTATCCCCACTTAGAAGACCTATCCTCACTACCCTGGCTAATGGATCTCTATCCACTGGAGACTCTATCCTCTCTACTCTATCACCTCCAAAGCTCTATCTCAATTCTATACTAAACACAGTCTAGTCAGTCTAGCACAACTCTGCTCAATCTCTTACACTAAACATAGTCCAATCGGTCTAGCACAAGTCTGCTCAATAATCTCACTCAAATCTGCACTAAACACAATCCATTCGATCTAGCACAAATATGCTCAACTCTTGTACTAAACACACTCCAATCGGTCTAACACAAGTCCACTCAATAAGCTCACTCAAATCTACACTAAACATAGTCCAATAGGTCTAGCACTAAACACAGTACAATAGGTCTAGCACAAATATGCTCAATAGGTCCACTCAGAACCTACTCAAATCTACTCAACAAATCCACTCAAAACCTGCTAAAATCTGCTCAATAGGTCCACTCAGAACCTGCTCAAATCTTCTCAATAGGTCCACACAGAACCTGCTCAAATATGCTCAACAGGTCCACTCAGAACCTGCTCAAATTTGCTCAATAGGTCCACACAGAACCTATCCAAATCTACTCAATAGGTCCACACAAAACCTGTCCAAATCTGCTCAACAGGTCCACACAGAACCTGTCCAAATCTGCTCAACAAGCTCACACATAACTTGTCCAAATCTGCTCAACAAGCTCACACAAAACTTGTCCAAATCTGCTCAATAAGTCCTCTCTAGGACTTGCTCAAATCTGTATTGTAAGCTTCCACAAAAGCTCACACAAAATCAGTCCACAAGTCTTCTCAAAGACTTACCTCAAATCTGCTTAACAAGTCCACACAGAACTTGTCCAATCTCATAGAAACATAAAGAGAATTGTTAGAGACTCAATATGTTCTTTACTCAATGCTCAATCACTTTCTCAACTCAAATCAATCTCATAGAAACATAAAGAGAATTGTTAGAGACTCAATATGTTCTATACTCAAAACTCAATCACTTTCTCAACTCAATCTCATAGAAGCATAAAGAGAATTTTTAGAGACTCAATATGTTCTATTCTCAAAACTCAATCACTTTCTCAACTCAATATCATAGAAGCATAAAGAGAATTGTTAGAGACTCAATATGTTCTATTCTCAAAACTCAATCTCAACTCAAATCAGAATATAGAATAGTTTTTTTATGGAACTTGAACAATCACTTCATACATCCACTTGACTAGGCTCAATCAACTCTACTCAACCAATCACTTCAAGAAAAAACTCTTGCTCACAAACCCTAGTCCAAGCATGTATCATCCAACTCAAAATGTTTCCAACAATTCTCAACAACAAATCTCACATAACAATGATACTCATGATATTTTCAAACCCTAGTTCAAGTTCTTTGCATAACAACTCACTTCAACAACCATGCTTATCAAACAAGGTTTTAATCACAACTCTCAATTTCAGAAAACCTTGAAGCATTAACTCAAACACTTCACTCAACCAATGATCTCAACAACAATGCTTATAAAACAAGGTTTTAATCACAACTCACAATTTAGAAAACCTTGAAGCATCAACTCAAACACTTTTGAAAAGGAAACCCTAATCAAATCCTTTTCACTCCAAACTTAATTTTCAAGTAAGCCAATCAACCAACTCAACCAAGGAAGAATTTGCCCATACCTTTTTGTTTGACAAGGAGTTGATCTCACAAATCTGCCACACTCACAAATTTCTCTTTTCCAATCTCAATAAGGGTTAGAAGACTTCAATCAAATCACAATACAAAATAATGACCCAAAATACACCTTATTACTCCAACTCAAAAATAACATTCACCATAGTCTTCTTTAAATGGAAAAACCCTTATACAAAAATAATTCTCAAAAGTCTTAATAAGAAATTAATAAGACTTTACTAAAACTCCTTATTACTCCTAAAATAATAAATCCCAAATATCAATACCTTCACAATAATCCTCAACAAACATTCACCATAAATTTCATGCCTTAATGTATAAAAATAATAATCACTTATGCACCCTTATTCCTCCAACATTAGGCAACTAACAAAATTTAAATCAAAATTAAATACCTTGTCCTTGGAGGGAATCGAACCCTCAACCTCGTCTCACCACAAGTGCCTTAACCACGGCCAAAGTCATTGCATGAGCCAAGCGCTCGCTTGAGATTAAAGAAGCACCACGTGCTTCTTAATCTCACACCACCTTCCACCAAGCAAAAGGTCGTACGCCTTGGGTGCCTCAAAAAACACACCAAATAATGCACGCGGGGATTCAAAACGTCAACCACCTTGCTTCCAACGCCTTTGTGCTTTAACAACTACCACTAGGCCATGCTTACCCAATGAAACTTGAGGACGAAACCTTCCTCCTCTATGCCTTTCATTGCCATGTTTTCGTAAATCACAAGCTCTCTTTTTCACATGCCACCGATTTATTAATTCGAGCAAGGGTAACTTTCCAATGGTTTTGGCAAAGTATTTATATGCATTATATTTGCTTTGGACATGTCGGTGCTAGCTCCTCCATGACGATGTCGACGAAAATATAGAGGCTTCGAAAGCCTTTTTCTTTAAACCCCAACTTTGGGTTTAATTTACTTTAAAATTTGCGCTTTGAAATTTTTTTCCCTCCAAAACCCAACCTTAGGGTTTTATAAAAAATAATTAATTGTCCTTTGTAAACCAAATAATATTATAATTAAAATTATAATAATTTATTTGGGTTTTTCACCACCTTGGATAAATATTATAATATTATATCCTTCCATTGCTTCGGATATATTTTCTTCCAAAGGAGAACTGAAACCATTTTTTCATCCATTATTTTGGGTGTAAAATAAAAATATTTTAACCCATTAATTACAACTATCACTTTGCACTTGAACTGGAGAAGAACTATCACTAGCATCTTGACATCAATGATAACTTTGGCTTAGGGACTCAAAATGTCCAACACTTATGTCTCCCACTTAATTAAATCAAATTAAAATGTTTGCCCTTACCTTCGCATAGCAAAAACACCCAACACGCACAGAGGAGATTTGATCTCCCAACTTCCGCAAACACAGTGCCTTAGGAAAGGTTATGCAACCAACCAAGCTACGTCGACAGTGTGAATAATAAGTTGCAGCCCGTATTATTTGACCTTTCTATCATTCTATCGACCAAACAAAAAAATGTTGTTGCAGGGATTCAATCCTACCACCTCTTGTCCCACAACGCCTTAGCACTAGCTCGGTATCCAATTGGGCTAGCCAAACGTATGAGATTGACGTCGAAGCTTAAATTATATATTTCCTTTTTTGCTTGCTACCACCCACAATGTGCTCTTCTTCCTTCTCTGCCAACCCAACTGTCGCTCGATTTTCAATTTAGCATTCACGTTAGTTGAACAAATGCAATATTTTTCTTCCATATAAATATGCTTTATGATTTACTTTGGGAGGTCAACTCATAGACTTATGAGTTATTTAATTTTTCTCTTCAATAACGTTGACACCAAAAATTATAAACCCATTATATATTAATATTTTTAAAACATTTGGCCTTTGTAATATTTAAACCTTTGTCCCAAGCACTTTTAAACCCTTGTCCTTTGCTTGTAATATTTAATTTTTTTAAACCTTTGTCCCAAGCACTTTTAAACCCTTGTCCTTTGCTTTCTTTTAAACATTTGTCCCAAGAACTTTTAAACCTTTCTATCCTTTGCTTTCAAACTTCTCTTATAATATTTAAAATGGATATTAAATATTATAATCCTTTCCATAAAATATTTGCCTTGCTTTGCAATAAACCTTACCTTGAATAATTTATCCGTCCTTATAAACTCATCATCCTTGAAGAATATTTCTATCTTGAGTACCATGCACCTTTTGACAGGGTTATGCATAAGCGCGAAATATCGTAAATTGGCTCTATTTAGTTTTTTTTAATTTTGAAAAGGCTAATTTTGGATCCTTTCATCGGGGGCCATTCGCCATAAATTTACGGGTGGAAGTTTTTTTGGGGTAAATTCGTCCGCCGTTGATAATCATGAACCTAACTTTATTTTAATTCGCCGACCTAAAATTACATATAATTTTGATTTTCCCGCCCAATTCACATTCAAATTATAAATGATTTTATATTTTCCGCTCAAATCACCTTCAAATTATAAATAATTTTATTTTTCCTACCCAAATCGCCTCATATACTACACATATATATACTGTACTAGGTACCGATAAAAATACATCGAAAATAATCTAACTGAAAAATAGCTCTGAAACAACGAAAAACATGAGAAGGTTGTAGAGGAGTGACTATCAAAATAAACCGATCGGTTATAGAGGAGTCTCTATCAGTGCAAGACGATCGGTTATAGAGCCATGTCTGTCCACATAAGCCGATCGGTTGCAGAGCCGTGTTTGTCAACATAAGTTGATCGGTTGTAGAGTCATGTCTGTCACTATAAGCCGATCGATTATAGAGCCATGTCTGTCGATATAAGCCGATCAGTTGCAGAGCTGTATCTGTTGGCATAAGCCGATCAGTTGCAAAGCTATGTCTGTCGATATAAGTCGATTGGTTGTAGATCTGTGTCTGTCAATATAAGCTGATCATCATACCTACATCTGCTTGTCATACCTATAGCTGATCAACATACCTGCAGCCTATTGTCATGCCTATAGTTGATCGTCATGCCTACAACCGATCGACATGCCTAAAGCCTATTGTTATGATTGTAGTAGATCATCATGTCTACAATCGATCAGTATTCCTGAGACGATCGGCATTCCTATAGCTAATCATCATGCCTGTAGTCGATCGTCATACCTACAGTCGATCGTCATGCTTACATTCGAACATCATGCTTGTAGTCGATCGGTATGTCTAAGCTAATCGTCATACTTGTAGCCAATCATCATACCTGCAGCCACTCATCATGACTATAGTTGATCGACATGACTATAGCCGATCGACATGCCTACAATTGATTGAAATTCCTATAGTCGATCGTCATACCTACAATCGATCGACATACCTGTAGTTGATCAGCATGCCTGCAACCGATCATCATACCTGCAGTCGATCGACATGCCTATAGCCGATTGATATTCATGCATCCGATCGACATGCCTATAGTAGATCGACATTCCTACAGCCGATCGTCATGCTATTAGTCGTCATGTCGACCTAAAGTATTTCATTTCGACCTAACAATTTTAAGTATGCTATACATTTTTTAGATTTTGCAAACCGATATTCATATTCCCCAACATAGAAAAATTTGCTATGGTTTGAAATAGATTTTGGGGCTGACCCTTTATGCATAAACCTGACTTTTGACATTGCCTTGAGTGCCATACACCCTTTGACATCAATGACAACTCAATATTTCCAACAGATTTACCCACACTTGGTATATGCATTGAACCATAAATAGTGAATTAGGTATAGTAAATATGATGCCCTCCATGCTCTTCCTTTTATAAATCTCTCTTTATGATGTTTTCCATTATGCAACCTTCACACACTATACTTATTGCTTCTATAGAAGGCATTCCATGGACCATTTCTTTAACATTCAACAAAAATCAAGCTTAAAATTTTTAGATGATCATACCTTTGGTGCAATAACCAATTGTTGTCCTTAATGGTTGTATGACACAATTTGCTTTCTTCTCTAAGCTTAAAAGGAAATGATATGCTATTTTTCATAGGTACAATAACCACTACCTAGTTCATATGTATTTTTTCATAAATGATGCACTCCTTATTATCAAAAACTTCTTTGTTTTTTTTTATCTAGAAGTTATCCCACAACAAATTGTGCTTCAAGCCTGTTATAAAGTATGTGTTTTACATTTTTTTTTTATTTCCATATTTTGTTTTAATTTATAAGGTTCCTTTTCCTTCAACCTCTAATGCTTTGTTATCTACAAATTTCACATTGCTCTTCTATGAGTCAAATAACTCTACAAATAACTCATTATTGGTCACATAATCCAAATACCAAGAGTCTTTGGTTGAAACATCTACCACGTTACATGGAAAGAGCATATTTTTTGATCTCTCACCTTCTTCATATAAAACGTTTGGCTTTTCCATCATTCATTACTTGTATTTATTCTATATTTTCTTTCATAATGGTCATATATTTTATAATAGTGACATTGAACATTCTTCTTATCTAAAAATTTATCTCTATATCTTATATCATTGCCTCCTCTTCTACCATAGCCTTTTCTATTGAAAAATATTGATTTTTTTGCTTCCATTTTTTATATTTGGGAATGGAAGCTTGAGCTAGACCAATTATTCTTTGACACTCTAGCCATGGAAGCAAATACATAATCCAAGTTTTTTCTTCATTTTTTTCATTGCTTTCTTCATGGAATATAAGTGATCCCATCAATTCTTCAAACTCCAATTTCTCCAAATCTTTAATTTATTCAATAATAATTACACAGTTGTTGCACTTTAATTTCAATGTCCTTAGCACTCCTTTGACATCATCTATATGCATTGGTTCTTCACCATAGAAACCCATTTTTTGTACAATGTCATGCACCCTTACATAATAATTTCCCATGTTCTTGTTGGCTTTTATTCTCAAATTTTTATCCTCTCAATGTTTATAACTTTAGTAATTTTACTTGACCAAACCCTTCATAGATTGACTTCTAGGTGTTCTAAACTACTTTAGTAATCTTGAAACTTATAATTCTTGGAAAAATACTTGTATCAAGAGCTATTTGTATGTGATACATATCCAAGGTGTATTTTCCTTGTGCTTCATCCATATTTTTTATATAGTTGATAAAATACTCTAATCTATTGAATTTGTCTATTTATTTTGTATAAAACTTCACACTTCCTTGGCAATAAAAAAGTCCTTATTTACACATCAAAATTCATATTTGTTTTTCTTTAAATTCTGGTATGGTTAGTGAAACATTACTATGTACCATATAACAACTATAATAATAATAAATGACAATTTTCCTTTATAAAATTAAATTTTGAATTCTTTGGTTCAAGAGAGTCAAATCATGAAGCTCTCCACTTCTCCAATATGTAAGCTTGAAGCTCTAATACTAATATGTGAGATGTGGTGGTACTCTAAAATAAATATTTAACACAACATAGAAATGAGAAAATAAACAAAAAAATAAAATTGTACAAAAGTCCTCTAAAAGACACTTCATCAATCTCCAAATCTATACATACTATTTCAATACAACAACTATACAAAGACAACACTCATAAGCAAAATGATCCACATACCCAATCATCAAGACTCACTTCAATAAACACTAGATGAGGTCATTATTGCTACAAGATTATGGTCCAAAATCCCTAAAACTAAACACCTTCATTGGATATACAAAAAATTAAAAGAGTTAATGCAATCATTAGGATGCATTGATCCTTGTTCCAATTCTATAGTTAAGTGATAAAAATCAAGTTTACCATAAGCTAGTCTTTTTATATGAATGAATAATTAAAAATATTAATGGAACAATGTACTAAAAGTTATAAATTACAGTGAAATTTAAATAAGGAAATTATTAACATATAAGGTAAAATGCTAACCTCTAAATTATTCATGAGAAAAATAATCATGCACATAAAAATATTATGCTAGCATAATGATTAATAAGGATACTATCTTGCTATAGAAATTTTGCCAATGTAGAGCTTAAAAAAGGTGATTATTAATTTCTCAAAGTCTAAAAATTGAGCATAATACTTTCTAAGATTTAGATTCCTAAGAAAATATAATATCCCTAAAAAATCAAAGGAAAATTGAGTAGCATACATATGTAAATGGTTGGAAGGCAATATAGGATTTGGAGAATGTAGTGGAAGAATGTATGAGGGTAGATTTTAATAATATTGCAAAGCTTCGTTTAGAGTGGTCAAACATAATTTGGAATTAGATTTTTATGCATCAAAATCAATTTATATATTGTTGGCTTTTATAAGCCTTATTACCACAAAATATTACAGGTTATCACATAGGTACCAAATATAAAATAGTTACAATATTAAAGGTCAAAATAATAATAATATGACTAGAATAAACAAATTAATATGTATATCAAGGCTTATATAATAAATCAAATAACATTCATTTATATATTGAAATATGAATGTAAATAGCCTATGTCATTCATGAACTATGCATGAAGAAAAGTTACAATATTAATTGCTCAAAAAACTATATACAAGCTTTATTCCTTTCCTCATATTACAACTAAATAATAGAATTCTTCTTGGATTACTCTTGGATTCTTTCTCATGGAGTATTGTATTCATAATATAGCCATAGTAATATGACTCTTCAAGTACTTGACTATTGCTCTCCATATGCCAAGTCTCATGACTCTTGGTTTATCATCTTGCCACTTGCATAGTAGATGGATACTTGACACTTGTACACATGAATATTACACTTCTACATGCACTCCTAATCTAATACACTTGTGCACATCCTCACATTACATATTTTCACTCTTACATACAAGACAATTGTGCATTTCCTACACATTGATACTTACATAAAAGGGGAAATATAAATCACACTCTAAACTATAGACTCAACCCTAATCTAATATTTTTATTGTACCATGAAGGTACCATGGGGGTACATTAGCATGTACCAAATAATGTAATATACACCAACATCTCCTTGTATTACATTATTTGGTTATTGAAAAATTTAGTCTTCAATATTGATCTCCATCTTCGTCTTCAATCTTCAAGTGACCTTGCACTATTCATGAACCTCTACTTCCCTCGAATGTCCTTCATCATCTTGAATCTTGGGTTTATCCATTGCTTATGTTTTTAGGAAATATATGGACTATGTTGGATCCAATTCCTTGTATCTTGTCTTTCTGAAAACTTAAGTAATTTATCATTAACTTCATATTGGGATAGACATTCAACAGTCTCTTGAGAAAATCCAATTGAATCTAAGGTATATATTCTATTTTTAATTGAACCTATAGCTTTAGTTTTGTTTTGATACTTGATGATGCATTTGCTATGTTCATTTATATATTTGAATTAAATTTATCTTTCTTTTTCAACCAATTTAGTAACTGAAATAAGATTAGTTGATAGTCCAAGAATATATACAATATTCTCTGGCACAAAATATAAAAAAGGTATGCTAGGTATTTAATATACCAATTCCTTAAACTTGATATCTATTATCATCTCCAATTTTAAAGATATTTTATCCTTGACTTCTAATGATTTTAAACCAATGTAAGTTTCCAGTCATATGACGACTAGCTCCTCTGTCTATATACCAAAAATATTTTTCCATTTGTACCTTTTGATGAGACTCAAATGACTTTATCTTACATATTTGATAAGAGTTTTGGAAAAAAAAATTATGGCGTTGTCCATTGTATTCAAAAGATTGTTTTTAATGCAAATTTTATTTTTGAACTTTTTTTCTCATAAAGTATGGTTTTACATTTTGATAATGTCTCCTATGTTGAAAAGTTCCTCTTTGCCATTTATCCATTTTGAGGCTTTTTAAGTTGAAATCCTTATATCCCCCAAATTAAAAAATGATTCACATATAAATTTTGCAAATTTAACCATCAATTAGGGAGCAAAGATGGCCATGGTCCAATTGACAACCAACTCACACCAACTCACATGTGAAATGGGAAGATGAAAGAGAACAAAAAATGAATAAGAGAAGATGATATATATATTTTATGCATAAAAGGTAGTCGAGACAAAGAAGAACTTTATTTTAGAATGCAAAGAATATAGTGATTTTTTAGCTAGTTGTGTTATTACTCTAGTAGTAGAATCAATGCATGATTTGTTTGAAGAGCATTAACTAGAGAAAGTAGAAGAATTCATTGGTAAACCCAATAGAAAAAGATCAATATTTCCAAAAAAAACAAATTGGATTAGACTTCGTGGTTAGTGAATTATTTTTTCTAAATTTGTTGTCCCATATGCTACTTTTGGCCCCATGGACATTATAAACCTTCTATTCTATTATATTCAATCTTATAAGGGGGGAATTCTCAAATATTTTTGAGGTGGATTGCATATTATTTCCTATTGCTACCTTGTGAAGGGGTTTTACCATAAACTTGGGCATCTAAAGCATTATGAGATTGGCATATTTTCAATACTCAACTTGAACCCCACACTAGACACAATTCTTAAGGTTGATCATGTATTCTATCCCACCCCTCCCCTATAAGGGGGCTTTAGTCTAAACCTAGACATTCAAAGTAGCCCAACTTACACATTCTTTGGGTTCATAGTGTATTCTAGTCAACCATTATTCTATGAGTAGACTTTAACCTAAACTTAGATATTCAAAGTATTTTGGGTCTAACTCCCTGCTTGCATACTCCAAAGTAATTGCATAGTCTAGTTACTACTACCTTGTGAGAAGGATCTAGTTTGGACTTGGGTGGTTGAAGTATTTTTGGGAACTCACAATTCTTGAGGTTGAGTGGACACATGTATGTACCCAAGGTTGAGTACAAGATGCACACTCGAACATTCGAGTTCTTGGCTTCTCACTCACATATCTAAGGGTGATCATGAAACTTGAACTTAAATCCTCATATTGACAAACATTTTGGATTGAAAAATTGACATGTACGTGAGATGTGGTGATAGTCTAAAGTAGAGATTTAACACAACATAAAAATGAGAAAATGGATAAAAAATAGAATTGTACAAAAATCCTTCAAGACAATACTTTCTTAATTTCTAAATCTATACATACTATTTCAATACAATGCATTATATTTATATATACAATATGATATCTCTTGGTTGTCTCAAGAGACTCTTGGTGCTTTACACCCTATATTTGGATGATGATAACTAATTTTCCTCTTTGATTTTAAGTTTTCACTTACAATTCAATTTCTATTCTATTTTCAACTTTGTCTCCATTAGAATCATATTTTAGTATTCCCCCTTAAGGTTGAATGGGTAAATTTTCATTCTACATTTAAGCAATCTAAACTAATTCTTTGCCAGTATCTTTGTTAATTTATCTCCATACTGATATTCTATATTATTGTGTTTTAGTTTAATTTTTTTTCAACTAGTTCTCAAATAAAATGATGCTTCAAGTCAATGTGCTTTGATCTTGAATGAAAAGTAGAATTTTTAGCTATTTGAACAACAATCATGTTGTCACAAAAATGACAGTTGGTCTTTTTTACTTTTTACTAAGGTCTTCTAGGATACATTTCAATTGTACTACTTATGTTTTTACTAATGTTGTTGCTATATACACTACCTTTGTTGTTGAGAGTGCAATTGCTGCTCTTTTTTTTGAACCAAGTTATCAATCCATTTTTCAATTAGAAATAATTTTATAATGTAGATTTTATATCGCCAATTGATCTTCCCTAATCTATATTATTATATGTAAGTTAACAAATCATGTATTTGTATCGGTCCATTTCACAAAGACATCTAATTAATCATGGAAAACAATTAAGAAATGTATTAAGACATACAACTAAGTTTGTATAAATATGATAATAATATATTTTTAGATATATAATTGGAAAATGTATTTTATTTTAAAATTAAATATTAATATTTTTTATTATTAATATTTATATTCAAAATAAAAAATATTTTCCAATTATATATCTAAAATTTTAAAATTTAGGTCTTATTAAGTCAAAAAAAAATTTTCATTATAAAAGGTGCAAGTCCTTGGTCCCACTCTGTGGGATTCCTCACCCCTATTAACATCGAGTTTGGGCATGTGTGTGGGGGGTTGACCCTCTTGCTTTCTAACCGGTTAATGTGATGATGCAAGTCCAATGGCATATTCCATGATTGGAATTTTTTTCACGTTAATACCTATCTATTATCATTATAATTTGGAATAAGTATGAAAGTGAAAGAATTTGAAATTTTATTACTTATTTTCTAAATAATTCAAAATTCTATTGAATTAGGGATTGGTAATTGTTTGTAATGCCAGACATTTACCAAGAAAAGATCTAGGTTCAAACTTTGTAATGTCAGGCATTTACCAAAAAAAGATCTAGGTTCAAACCTTGGGAGCATGCTTGTTACAAAGGTAGTAGTCTGATCTATCTTTTAAGTGCTGGACCAAACAAATAACAGTTTCAAGTAATTCTCTTTCACACGGGGTTATCAACAACTAGATGCAACCTCTATAGTTTCAATCCTTAACAGCTACTAGATGTAACCCACCCACCCACTCTCCTATATATCTTATAAAAATATTTTATAAATGTAAATTATTATCAAAAGTGTATAAGATATTAAAAAAAAATTCTACGGTTATTATAATAAAAATAAATATAAAGTGATATAAAAAGGTTAATTATTCGTTAATAGAATTTTTTCCCTTTTCATTCAAAAGGGAATATAAAGTAGAAGGATTTGGAATTTTTTCTGTAATCATATATTTTTCGAATAATTCAGGAGGACCCATGAATATTGTCCGAAAATAAGTATTAAAGTGGGAGAATTTGGAAGTTTATTACCTTCAACAATCCACCTTTGCTTGCATTGGTTGCAAAGAGGGGACGTGGGGATTGAGCGGTGGAAATTCTTAAAGATTAAGTCATTAGAAAGTAAGAGGGGACGAAAAGCAGTGTCGAGTGTCGGTGATGGAAAGCGCGTGGAATTTGAGTGTAGAATTTCGATGGAGCAGAGTCCGTGATGGAAAGCGCGTGGAATTTGAGTGTTTAAAGTATATCTTCCCGTTAACCAGGTTTAATGTAAATTTAGTTTAAGTTTGTGGTCTAGCAAAATAGATGATCTTATAAGATAAGATAATCAAAAAATCTAAATTGAAAGGCAAATGGTTAGAAACTTTTAGTGCCATCTATTATCGTTGTAAAACAATTAATTTACGTTCTATTAACTTTTATTGATAATATAGATAGATGGTAGGTATTTATAATGATAATAAAAAGTGGAATTTATGTACAAATTATTTTATTACTTAAAAATATATATTAAAATAAAAAAATTATTATTATAAAATATTATAAGGAAAAATATAATAATTAAATGTTAAGATCGTTATCAATTTTACCATGTAAAAAATGAAAATAAAAAAAATATAATGGTTAAGTGTCAAGCATAAAAGGCGACTATGGATTCCAAAAAAAAAAAAAAAAATTCAAACATAAAAAACATAATAATTTTTATTTAAATAACTTTATTAACTTAATCAATTAGTATTTATTTTTTATTTTTTCTTTTCATTTTTTTAATGTTAGATTCCATCTTAAAAAAGCATGTCTTTATTTGTTTTAAAAAATGCGCATAGAATATTTGGTGCCCTTATTTTTAAATTGTTTGGTTTAGTTTTCTAGTTATATTAAAATTTAAAATTTATCATTTAAAAATTAAATTTATTTTAAAAATATATAATTTTTAATTAATATTTATTTTATTTAGTAAGATAAATGTATTTAAAAAAATAAATTATTATTTTTAAGGAAGATGAAGTACAATGAGTAGCTAGCGGTCACACTTCCTTGCATACAATGGGAGCCTTTTTAGTCATAATTTGAACTTAGATAACTTGGATAACAATCCAATGACATCATTAAGGTGTTCTTACATGACTTTTAAATTATTTTATTTTAAAAGTATTTTTCACTTCACATAACATATTCATTCAACCTTAAAATCCTGTATAATCATTAAAAAAAAAAAAAATTTATTTAATGTCATAAAAATAATTATAAATTTATTAAAAAATTCATCTAAAACACATAAATATGTTTAATAAAAAAAATAACTACTTTGTTTTAGGGAGGACATCGTAATGGTTTGAGCTTTGGCTCTTCTTTAGGAGGTTCAAGGTTCAAACCGTGGTGTGGGTGAATATGTAAGGAGGTAAGTGTGTTCATAAAAAAAACAACTAATTTTAAATTTATTTCCCTTCATTCGCTCAAAAACATGGTAACTTAGATTCCCATTAAAGTGCATTCCTACAACATAATAGAAGAACTTTCACCTTATTTTCATGTTGAGATTCCAACAATGACCTATTGAGAAAAATGGCAATGAGTTGCACAAAAAAATTATCCTCTTGTCTTCTTAAAACATTTATAAGACCACACTGAATTTGCTTCAAGAAGATCTTTCACCTTATTTTCATGTTGAGATTACAACAATGACCTATTGAGAGAAAGGGCAATGAGTTGCACAAAAAAAATTGTCCTCTTGTCTTCTTAAAACATTTATAAGACCACATTGAATTTGCTTCAAAATTAGGATTTTTGTTATAATTTATTTAGACTTTTTGACTATTTATTTAAGATTTGATATGCGAATATACGTCTTATATATCCACATCTACATTCATAGTTATTTATTTATTTATTTTGAGAGTGACTTTAGCTTTGAGGTTCTAGTGTTGTAAGTACATAATGTGATTGGTAGAGTGAATTGAGACAAGTGAATATTTATGTTGTAAGGAGGCAGGAGGATAACGTGCATTGTGTGTGGACAATTTGCTAGGCTTGGTCCCTTCGTGACTAAGCCTTAGAAAAAATTCCGATTACAAGTGGCTATTGAGTGAAGAAGCATGAAAAATGACACTCCTTAGGATGTTTGTATTGAAATGCAGTTAAAGATCTAAGCAAGCATTCAAAGGGAAAAGGTGCAAAAGATGTAACTATGTAAATATTGCAAAAGAGGGATTATTTGAAGTAAAGAGGGGGGTGTTTCTCCTTGTATTTATAAATCCATCAATGAATAAGGTTACAATACATCCCCTTTGAGGGCTTCATATCTTGATACATTTCAAATTACAATTTACAAAAGGATCAAATCCCTTCAGGAGCTTAATGGTGTGTTTCAATGTTCTTCTCGCAACCCACACTTGAGAGCTAATCTTGGGCTTCTTGTAATCTACCTCTTAGCTCCTCCCTCATGCCTAGAATACCTGCACCTACACACAAGATATTGAAAATAGTTAATAGCATATGCGTTTAGTGATTAAAAACTAGGAAAACATAGAAAGTATGCATCTAGAAAGAATAAAACTTATTTGCGATAAATCAAAACAACTCCAAATGACTTGAAAATTTAATATGATGTTATTATGATGATTTTGGGAATATCTAAGCATAAATTGAAATGAAATTGTGATAAAAAATTATGGTCATCCCTGGTAGAGACAACTAAGATCTGTAATCACCAAACTCTAAATTGATCTATCAAAACTACTCAAAACTTGACAAAAATTGAATGCAAGACTATTCTAATGATTTAGAAATGATCTGTGGTGGAATTTCACCAAAATTGCAAGTCATTTCATGGTCGTCCCTATCAGGTGCAACTAGGACTTTTGGTCATCCTCGGGTGGGACGTGTTAGAATTTCCCAAGAGTAGAAATGCAAAGCATTACAAGAATTTGAAGAGAAGAATATAAATGATTGATTATTCCATGGGATAAACTTTGTATAAATAGCAAAGTTGATCAATGTGAGCCGTTGGATTACAACAACTCAATAAATCTGAACTAGTCTAAACTAAGAGTTCACCTGACTCATGGAAGAGGGGTAACTCAAGTAAGACTATCCTAGTAGAACTTATGAGAATAAAGATTTATTTTAACACCCTCCATTAAGTGATACTAGGGGTGAAAGTAACAATAGGATATGAGTCTCGGCAACAAGGCCTGATGAGGTACTCATGTACAATGAATTTATAGAAGAGATGGTTAAAAAACCACATGGGAAAAAACCATCTTTCAAGAAGAAGAATAAGAGGCATGTCTTTGTATGGCAAAGATTGTACTCTATGGAAGATAAACAAAATGAGTCCCAACAATATTGCCTTATTAGGTACTCATATACAATTTACTTACATATAGAAGAGAAGGTGAAAAACCACATGGGAAAAAACCATCTTCCAAGAAGAAAAAGAACAATAAGAAGAAGAGAGAGGTGAAAACCTTTGTGCACCCTTCTAATGCAACTGCCTAACCCCAAGTTTCTCTCGCAACTAAATGTAACACAAAGAAGGAAAGGATTTGGTGAATATGTCTGCAATTTAATTTTCTGTGGGAATGCACTTCAAGTTTAGATCCCTTTGCTAAATATGTTACTGAATGAAGTGTATGTGAATCTCAATGTGCTTTGTGCATTGATGCTCAACTAGATTACGGGAAATATGAATTGTGCTTTGATTGTCACACCAAAGGGTAATGGGTTGGTCATGAAAAAAACCAAATTTCCTTAGTATTTGACGAAGCCAAAGAGTTTCCTGACTGGCCAAAACTACTGCCCTGTATTTTGCCTTTGTAGATGATAATGCTACTGCTTATTGTTTTTTGCATAAACAAGAAATAGGTGAAGAACCAAGATAAAAAAACATAGCCAGACATGGAACATATGTCTTCAACCAAACCTATCCAATAAGAATCTATGTAACCAATGATATCCATGGATCCTCCTTCATATAAGAGCCCATAGTGAGTAGTTCCTTGCAAGTAGCGAAGTATTCTCTTTACTGCTTGTCAATGGCTAAAATGAGGTTGATGTGAGAATCTATATATTAAGCCAACAACATATGAAATATTTGGACGAGTATGAGTGAGGTATAATAGACTTCCTACAAGCTATCTATAGAGAGTAGCATCACATAGAGGGGACTTGCAGGAAGTATTTAGAGTGACCCTAGATTGGAAATGTGTGGAAGAAGGCTTGCAATCAATCATATTAAATCATTTAAGAAGGTCTAGAGTATATTTCTATTGACACAATAAAATTCCTACATCTGTTTGAATTATCTGAAACCCAAGGAAGTAATGAGCTAAACCTAGATCAACCATCTCAAATTTCTCAAAAAGGGAGTCTTTGATAGTCTGGATGTGAGAAATGGCACTACCAGTGAGTAGTAGATCATAAACATAGAGAACAAGTATGGTGATGTGTCCTTCATCCCTCCAAATGTATACGGTTGCATCAAACTCACAATGAGAAAACCTTGAGGAAATAAGGAAGGAGTCCATTTTTTCATACCAAGCTCTAGGAGATTTTTTGAGACCATAGAGAGATTTCCTTAGTCTACAAACAAGATAGGTACTAACAAACAAGACCAAAACCCATGGAGTTGCTTAATATGGATGATGGAATATTTTGGATGTAAGGAGTGGCCTCTTGAATAATGGTGCGGGTCCATTTTGTCATTTTGGAAGGAGTAATGGGTGTGGCAGGACTTTGAGTTGGTGTTTGAAGTAGTTTTGGTTATCTAACTCAAGGATTGGATCTTCATAATATTGAGGCTCAAATATTGGATATGGCTCGAGAGAATGAATGTTGGAAGAAGATGATTGAGGATCTTTATAAGGGAATATTTCATCAAATTGAACATTCATGTGAAAAACGATTTCATGAGTTGTGGGATCAACCTTACAATAACCAACAAATATGAGTTGCTTGCTCTTTTTGTCTAGAGATTTCCTCTTTTTCTTTGGGATATGTGCCCAAGCAGTACATCCAAATTTTTTGAAAAAAGAGACATCAAATTTTGAGCCAGTCCATGCTTCCTCTGGAGTCAAATGGCCAAGAGCTTTATGAGATGTGCGATTTTGAATATAATTTGCATAGTTAATTTCCTCAGCCCAATAAACTATTGGAAGATATCTTGAGTGGAGCATACAATTTGCCATTTCTTTTAGAGTTTTGTTTTTCCTTTTGGCAATGCCATTTTGCTGTGGATTATGGGAGACTTAATGTTAATGAATTATACCATGAGTTGAATGAAATATGGAAAAATCATTACTAACATATTCCTCCCCATTATCTGTACAAATTTGCTTGATTTTCCAAGTAGCTTGATTTTCAACTAAGGCCTTAAATATTTTGAAGTGGGATAGAACCTCACTTTTGTATTTTAGAAAGTAGACCCAAGTTCTTCTTGAAAAATCATCAATGAAGGTTAAGGTATATTTTGCTCCTTTGAAAGAAGGCTCTGGAAAGACCATCAAGTCACTATGGATTAACTCTATAGGGGATGAGACTATTTGAGAACCACTTGGGTGAAAAGGATCTTGATGTTGCTTTCCAAGAGCACATCCAGGACATACTCCATCAATAGAAGAAACTTTTGGCAACCCTGTTACCATTTCATGAGTATTCAACTCCTTTAGATAACTATAACTGAGATTTCCAAACCTCTCATGCCAAATTTTGCTTTCAAGATCTCCATGTGCAACAAAACAGGAGGTCCCATATGAATTTTTGAATCCCTTGAAGTAAAATAGGTGAGTGTTATGGTCAATATCTCCTTGAGCTATGATAGAGTGTGGTTCTTGAAAGTCTCTTATCTCAACTCCTATTGGTTAAAATAGAACTATTTTACCCTTTGTAAAAGTACAAATATGATAGATGGAGAGGAGATTTATAGCTATATTTGGGACATAGAGAACATTATTGATACAACCACCATCAATGGATATGTCACCTTTTCCTTTGATCGGGATAAAGGATGAGTCACCAACTTCTATGCTACAAGTTGAGCTGGAGGAGATTGAAGTGAATGACTCATGTGATGAAGTCATATGATGAGTTGCTCCTGAATCTAGAACCCAACATTTTGATGAAGTTTTTATAGCTTTACCTTGAACATTTAAGGTTTTTTCTATCTGCTTCTTAGTGTCTATATTGTGATCCTTCATTGCTGCCTCTAGTTGTTGAAGTCTTTTCTAGCATTTGTTCCCAAAATGGCCATACTTTTTGCAATGTGTACAAGTTATAGGGCCTATTTCTTTCTTTTTGAATTTTTATTTAGTGGAGGTGGATGCTACTAATGCTTTTGAGGAAGAGGGAGAGATCTCATATTTTGCAAGTTTTGTTTCCTCTCTAGTTAGCCTATCACAAAACTCCTCTAAAGAGGGCATTTTAAAACTTGTACCAAGTGCATCTTTTGTAGACAAAAAGGTGGTTGCAAAAATTTGAAATACTCCATTTAACTTAGAGAGAATAAGGTAGATGCATTATTATTCTGTTTTATTATTTCCACTACCTTTTAATTGAGTGAGGACCTCTTTAAATTTGGTGAGAAAGTCAACAATATTGCTAATGTCTTCAAGAGATAATGTTGTTAACTATACCTCTAGCTGCATTGACCTTATTTGATCCACTTTACCAAACAAGTTCTTTAGTTTTTACCAACTCTCAAATGAATTTTTACATTCTAAAATGTGAAACCATAGGCTTTCATTTACATTTGTGCTTATAATACCCATTGTTTCATACATCTTTCCTTTATGAATAAATTTTTCATATTCCTTTTCAAATTCAGGTTGCTCTTCTTCTAGTAAGTGTGTGAGCCATTTTTGAGAAATGAGATTTAATATCTTTGGTTTCCATGTGTGATAGTTATGAGGGGTGAGTGGATCAATTGTATTCATTTTTTCCAAAGAAATTTGAAGTGAACCAATAATCCCCCCTTTAACTTCAAGAACTTCTTAGAGAATACAATGATGCACTAGCAGAAACACCTATTTAATGAAGGTAGTAGAAGCCCGACCTTTATACCAATCTCTTCAATTTACCCACCCTTACGTGAGGGAAACTATAAGTAAATGAGGATAATTGATACGTGGAACATAGGCTTATGAAGCAAGAATAATCAGCCAGACCTCTATACCGAATCTTCTCAATTACCCACCCTTACGTGAGGGAAACTATAAGTTAATGAGAAGAACGATACGTGGAACATAGGCGATTATTAAATATTTGGGCCAAATTTGATGTGCTCTTTGAAAATATTTTAAGTTTTGCTTGCTTGAGTGTTCAAATGTTCATGTGTTTTTAAAGTTATGCAGGTAGAACATTTAGAAGATGCTGAAATTGAGATGTAAGCAACAATACCAAGTGGAAAAAAGGTGCCAAACTTAGAATTTACCACCAAACTGTCCTCCTATAGCTGCCTACTTAAAGGAATGTAGCAAAAAAGGAACTTTTGTGAACAAAGCCAAGGACCAAAATATGCAAGGACCAACACTAACAACCCCCTGAAGTCTTCAAGATAGGTGCAAGAAGTAGCACCTCAAAAAATTCCCCCCCAAAATTGTATTAATGAGATTACAATAGACTCTTTCACTCTTTGATAGCCTTGGTATAGGCTCAAGAAAATAGTGAAAAAAGAGTCATAGATTTGTCTCTGAAAAAAATTCCATATTACAACTGTAGAGGTTACAAGATAAGTGTAATACAAATATATTGACTATGGATTCACACAAATGCAACAACTATAATGATGTAGACATCCTTTATTATGAAGAACTTCTGCATAAACAAAAAACCATGATATTGTTTCCTCGCCTTGCTTATCTGATAGTTTCAACAACGTTCTTCATCCTAGGATGCGATTCTGATGAAATTTCATGGGCATTGACTAACTCTTTGTCGCTGCTCCAAAGAAAACATATGGAACTGGTTGTCGTCACTCTCGTCTATATGCATAGTGGATAACAAGTATGATAGCCTTTTCTTCACAACGAAATGTACCATAGCAAGTATGATAGCCTTTTCTTGCACAAAAAAATAGTAGTGGTTAGATTATACCTCAAATGAGATATTTCCAATATGCACAAGAAAACTACTTTTAGGAATAGAGTCTCTGACATCAATGAGATATCACCATGAGCAAACTACCTCCTTCAAATGAGC